>BMAC01000641.1:687014-729227 GCA_014905375.1 Phtheirospermum japonicum | reverse complement strand
GAGGAATTACATTTCCTCTAGAGTTTGCTAACACTCCTGAAGTCAGTTTCTGATTACAACTTGCTGATGTAGAAATATGGCTGAAAATCTCAAATTCTACTAGTTTTCTTAGTTGATTTCTATTTTCTAGTTATATTTTTTAAGGAGTAGAAACTTTATAGTAGTCTTTTTGTTGGGTTTCCTGTTTAAGTCTAGTATTTCCTCTGAGTTATTTTGTTTTTAGAGCTTTTTTTTTTTGGTTAATAAAAATAAGATTGTTGTTCCCTTAGCCCTTAATGTACCTTTTTGTCTATTTAGGCCCTTAATATCAATCCCTATCCTCTTTTGCTGGATTTCAATCATTTTAGTCCTCGCCGAATTCCAAAGGTCATATTAATCAACTTGTTCACTTGGTTTGTGACCCCAGCACAAAATATCTAAAAACAAATTGTAATTCTCATCATCACATGCCAAACAAACTTTTTATAAATTCACATGCATGCATGTCTATGTTCTCATCTTTGCCGATAATTTAATTAAACAACCGAATATCTGATTAAATATAAGCCCAAAAATATTTTTATTAAAGAAAACAAATGAAATATAAAAAAAGGAGAAATAAGAAAAAAAAATAGAAAAAAGATTGAGAATATTGGAACACTAAAATTTGTATCATCATATTCATACATTAGCTGCATGCGCGCGGCTAATGTGAAAAACAATATGTAGGGCTTATCTGAGTTATTCTGTTTCTAGAGATTTTTTTTTTTTTGGTTAATAAAAATAAGATTGTTGTTTCGCTAACAACCCTAACTAATCAGCTTAACAACTTTGACTTTTGACTACACATTTGGTATTTACATTTTGACCCCTAAACTCTTTAATACTTCAATATTCCCCCTTCAAGATGGAGCTYCTTTGAATAGCCTATTTCTGAGAGATAGCTTGTTGCACAGGGTATGAAATCTTGGTGCTGAGAGAGCTTTTGTMAATAAATCAGCTGGCTGTTCTTCAGAGGGAATGTATCTGATTTCAAGTTGTTTGGCAAGTACTTTTTCCCTTACAAAATGTACATCCACCTCTATATGCTTGGTTCTAGCATGAAATACAGGATTTGAGGCCAATGCAGCTGCACTTTCATTGTCACACCAAATTACATGGCTATTAGGGACTGATATTCCCAATTCTTGAAGAAGAGACCTGAGCCATAAAACATCTGAAGCTGTATTTMCAAGGGACCTATATTCAGATTCTGCACTACTTCTAGAAACTACACACTGTTTCTTAGAGCTCCATGTTATCYGATTTTGTCCTAGAAAAATGCAGTGACCACCTGTAGACCTTCTATCATCAGGGCAGCTTGCCCAGTCAGCATKTYAGTAAGCATCTATGCACAGCCTGGAAGCAGATTTAAAAAAGATGCCAAGAGAAAGACTTCCTTTTATATACCTGAGCAGATGTTTGCAGGCTGTCCAGTGTTTTTCAGTTGGTGCTTGCATAAACTGAGAAAATTTTTTAACAGCAAATGAAATATCTGGTCTTGTCATGGTTAGGTATTGAAGTGCTCKAATTGTGCTCCTATAGAGAGTGGGTTGATTAAACAAAGGGCTATCCTTGAGATGTAGTTTTTGGGCAGGGACCAAAGGGGTGAGTTTGGATTTGCTGTTTTCAAGACCAARTTTGCACAATAGTRRATAAGCATATTTGGTTTGATGCAACAATAAACCAGCACCTGTTCTGACAACCTCCAGCCCTAGAAAATAATTGACCTCTCCTAAGGTTTTTAAGGCAAATTTCTGACCCAAGAGATTGATGATGTGAGTTACATCACCTGAGTCTGTTCCTGTAATTAGAATATCATCAACATACACTAACACCACCAGCAGTTTGTTATTTGTTTTCTTATAGAACAAAGATGTGTCAGATACAGAAACAGACATTCCTATAGAAAGTAGGAAATCTTTGAGTTTAGTGAACCATGCCCTGGGAGCTTGTRTGAGCCCATATAGTGCTTTTGTCAGTTTACACACAGCAGTGGGTTTCTTAGGATTAATGAATCCTTCTGGTTGGTTCATGTATACTTCTTCATGTAGATCACCATGCAAAAATGCATTGTTGATGTCTATTTGTTGGATAGACCAGTTTGAGGAAACAGCTAAGGTCAGAATTAACCTAACAGTGCTAGGTTTAATTACAGGGCTAAAAGTGTCAAGAATACCAGTTGATGTATGTTGTTCAAAACCTCTGGCAACCAACCTTGCTTTGTACCTTTCTACAGTACCATCAGCCTTGTATTTTGTCCTGAAAACCCACTTGTTTGATATTATATGCATAGAGTTCTGATAAGGAACCAGTTCCCATGTTTGATTATCCATTAAGGCATTAAACTCTAACTGCATTGCAGCTTTCCATTCTGGGTTAAGAAGTGCTTGAGATGCAGATAATGGTTCCAAAAGAGGTAATGTAGAGGTGATTGCATATAGGATTTTGGGTTTATGAATGCCATTTTTGGACCTTGTGACCATTTGATGTCTGGATTGTGGTGGTTCATTTGTTACAGAAGGTGGTGTGAGAGTAGAATTAGTGGTTGGATGACRTGACTGAGAGGAGTGATTTGAGTGGTTTGACTGAGGAGATGAAATAGGGAGATGAACAGTAAGATTTAAGCCATCATAGTTTGTGTGAGTTGTGTTTGATGGGCTGGATGAGGATATTAATGAGGATGAAGATGGAATATGTGTGTTGCTAAGATTGGATGTCAGGTAAGGAAAAGGTATAGAATATGTAGTTGATGTGTGAGTAGGGGCAGAGAGTTTTGATGTGAAAAGCTCAGTGTAAGGAAATTCTGATTCATTAAAATCTACTGTGGCTGCTATGTATAACCTACCAGAATTACTGAGACACTTGTAGCCTTTGTGATTGGCACTGTAGCTAAGAAAGAGGCATTTTGATGATCTGTACATGAATTTATGAGCATTATAAGGTCTGAGATAAGGATAGCAGGCACAGCCAAAAACTTTCAAGAAGGTATAGTCAAGAGCTTTTTGAAACAGAATTTGATGAGGAGAGAGGTTCTGAAGAACAGGGGTTGGGAGAAGGTTTATTATGTATGTTGCTGAGAAGAAAGCATCCCACCAGTATTTGAAGGGAAGAGAGGCCTGAGCTAAGAGAGATAACCCTACTTCACTAATATGTAAGTGTTTTCTTTCAGCTTTTCCATTTTGTTGGTGTGTGTGTGGACAAGGATGTCTGAACTGGATGCCTAATTGATTTAGAAGAGGAGAAAATGTTCTGTACTCACCTCCCCAATAAGTTTGTAGGCATTTTATTTTAGTTTGGAACTGTCTTTCAACTAAAGCATTGAAATTTTGAAAGACTTGAAAAGCTTGTGATTTTGTTTTTAGAGGGTAAATCCATGTGTATCTAGTGAAATCATCTACAAAATGAATGTAGTATCTATAACCATCACAGGATAAAACATGAGAAGGTCCCCAAATATCAGAATGTAAGAGTTCAAAAGGAGTTGTGGTTTTAGTGGGTTGAGAAACAAAGCTTTGTTGATGCATTTTTCCAAGTTTACAGGCATGACAAAACAATACATCTTTCAAACTGGAAGAGATGTTCATTTCATGCAGTACATTGGACAAAACATTTTTTGAGGGATGTCCTAATTTCTGATGCCACACATTGGCATTTTTGGAAACAGAAAAAGCAACAGGATTTTTATTACACTTATTATGTGACTTAGAAGAAACCTTTGAACATGAAGAGGATGAAGTATCTTTTGGTTGAGGTAGGTTGGAGAGATCAAGTTGATACAMGCCATGATTGAGCTTGCCCTCCAGTAGGACTTGATGAGTGATTTTGTCCTTAACAAAACAGCAGTCATGATAAAATTCAATAAGGACATTGTTGTCTTTAGTGACTTGAGAGATGCTTAAAAGATTTTTTGTTATGTTTGGCACAAAGAGAATATTGTTTAGTGCTAATGGCTGAGATTTAGTGAAGGTGTGAATGTGTCCTGATCCTGTTTTAGTTATGGGAAGGGAGGAACCATTACCTACAACAAGTCTTTCTTGTCCAAGATAGTCAGCTGAATTCAGATTGAGTTGATTCAAGTCAGCAGTGACATGATTTMTAGCTCCACTGTCAAAGTACCAGTTGTCATCTGAGGTAGGTGCACCAGAGTGAATGTTTGTGCTAATGTGGGCTTGTGGATTTGAGATAAAGTTGTGAGAAGGTCCAGTATCTGAGGAAGGTCCAAGGAAATTGACATCAAATCTCTTGAAGCATTTCAAGGCCACATGTCCAGTTTTGCCACATAGCTGACATGTTGGTTTGTTGGTACTGGTTTTGTAGAATCTACCACCCCTTCCTCGTCCACGAAAATTTCTACCACCTCCTCTAGCATTATACTGCTGATAACCACTGTTATTTCCATTTCCACCATAAGCCACATTAGCAGAAGGATTGTAAGTAGAGTTTGAGGGTTGAACATTGGTGTTTAGAGCTACTGTGGTGTGAACATTGTGAGCAGCTTGTTGCAGCCTTAGTTCATGTGTTTGTAAAGCAAACTGGACCTCTTGTAGGGATAGAATATCACTTCTTGTTGTGAGATTAACAACAACAGACTCATAATCAGCACCAAAACCTCCCAGAATATACAAAATCAGCTCATCATCACTAATTACTTGGCCAATTGAGTTCAAATCATCAGCTATATTCTTCATTTTCAGGATGTATTCATCAATAGTCAGATCACCTCTTTTTAATCGTTTGAAGCATAAATCTAAGTTGAAGAGCTCGAGATTTTGACTGGGTTTGAAAAAGTTGAGCAAGTACAGTCCAAACATCACACGCAGTAACACATCGAGTGAGATGTCCAAGCATAGACTCAGTAATTGAAGCTAACATCCAGCTGAACAAAAATTGATCCTTACGCATCCACAAAGTATAGTCAGGATTGAGAATTGTCGACGTACCAATTGCTGAGAACTTGACTGGAGTCTGATCAGTGCCGAGTAGAATTCCTTCAAGTCCATAAGCCCTAACTGTGGAGAGCACTTGAATTTTCCAGAAATTGTAGTTGCCCRTATCTAATCGAAGATTGAGCGGCGCTATGTGTGGGATTGTGTACATATTTTCGGTCGGCGATGGAGAAATTGGCGAAATTGACGCCATTGATTGAACTTAGACGACGGAGAAGAAGAAAGGAAAAAAAATTCTGGATCTGGAAAAAAAAAATTCAGCCGCCATTGATGGCTCTGGCTCTGGCTCTGGATACCATGTTGAATATACTGGGAACAAGAATCAAAAGGAAAAATATGAACTGAATCTTATTGAGCACTAGTGCAAGTTTTGAGCTTTATACAAACGTATAGAATTCTGCTGAGCTAACAACTTTCAGCTCACTAACAACCTGCTAACAACCCTAACTAATCAGCTTAACAACTTTGACTTTTGACTACACATTTGGTATTTACATTTTGACCCCTAAACTCTTTAATACTTCAATAAAGTATACAAAATTTAGTCCATCAAGAATAAAACCACACTCTAAACAAAAAAAAATCCCCATTGTCACTGTTTCATTAAAATTCTGCACCTAAACAGAGATTAAAGAAAAAACAACACAGTGTATCACACACAAAGGGCGGAAAATACCAGATGGGATGGTGAGAGTAGCATCAGCTCTTGCGGAGGAACCAAAATAATTTCCCATAATTTATCAGCTCAGAACAATCCAGAATAAGCATAATCTAACTATATTTTAACTCATAAAACTCCGATTCTACGATAATTATGCATATATATAATAAACCTCTAATATAAAATTTGTGAAAACATACCGGTGCTTGGCGTAAGCTGGTCCCAGCGGGTTGTTACTCTGCGAGTGATTCGAGTAAAATATATAAACCCCGTTGTGCGAGGACGCAGGAAATTAAGCGAATTATATATACAATAGTTTTGCCCTAAAAACTCAATCTGCATAAATTCGGCGGGTGGGAAATTTACTACGCGGGAAGAAGCGAAATTTTTATACACTTAGTTTTACCTAAAAAATCATTTTACCTAATCTTCACGGGGTGGGATTACGGTGATTTCACCCACAAAATCATTCCGCATAGAAAAAATAGGGTAGAAATACTATTTCGATGGTGTGAGGAAAGTACCTTCCAAAGATATTTCATTTCTATAATATATTCATAATGAATAATAAGTGGGATATTATTATTATTATTATTATTATTATTATTATTATTATTATTATTATTATTATTATTATTTTTATTATTGGTTTGGGAAAGTTCATTCAAAATATTTCTTACTTATAATATATTAATTATAAAATATAAGTGAGATAATATCATTATTAATATTATAATAATAATTCTTATTACCAGTTCTTATTATTTTTATTATTATTAATTTACTAAAAAAATATTTAATTAATATTATTATTAATAATATTGACTTTGTTAATTAAATTTTTATTTATAATAAAAACACGTGTTACAAATAATGATTTCTTAAAAATTTTGACAAGTAGACTCAAATTGATTTACCAAAATGCTACTTATATGTGTTGCAAATAATGACAACAAAAACAAGTGTTACCCAAACAACTATTTTTTGTTACAAATAATGGCTACTAACATAGTGTTACCTTAAATATGTTACCTAATTAAAATTATTACATGTAGGTGTTACATATTATTGAAGTGTTACAAAAATGATATGTAAATGTCCAAGTTTTTGTAATTTCAAAAGTGTTGCAATAATGTGTTACGTAAATCAATAATTTCAAAAGTATTACAAACACTTGTGTTACCTTAAGCCATTTATGTTGTAGTGTATGTATGAGTGAAAATAATTCATAAAAAACTGGATCAAATGTTACTCATATCCCAAACTCAATTTGTGGTATTACGAAAAGATGACTCTTGCCTTTTCGGAATATTTCAAAAGAGACGTTATGAGTCATGACCCTTCATATTAGACTACGTACTATTAGCAATGGCACCTCAGCAGCCCTTGATGAAGTGGAAAATGAACTGGCAGGTGACTCATCAAATAAGAACAAGCTGATATGGCAAGATGAACCAGCTAAGGGAACACATGTGGACAAAGGAGCACATAACCATTGCATGAACGTATGCATGAAGACAAAAGAGCCAGCTGTTCAAAGAGAAAGAATCTCATGTTCTAAGGTGTATAATGGTGCATCTAAACCAGATAAAAATAGAAATCCTAGGCTCTAGAATATTCTATGGTTATATATATATATATGTGTGATGTAGACCTCTGCAGCTTTATCAAGAAACAAGACAAGAAATATATTTCTAGGAATTTTGTAAAATGGCTTTTCTTCCTTTGCTGCTTTATTACTATTTATGTGTTTATTTTCTATGATGGTATCAGAGCCTGTCTCTGATCAATCTTTACTTGTTTCTTAATAATTAATGGATATAGCTGATGAACAAATGGAAAGAGGACCACCTACAACCTTGCAGAATTCCAAAGTTATACAACTGCAAAGTCAACTTGTGAGCATCAAGCTCAATGAAAACAATTCCTTGCTTTGGGAACAGCAGGTCATGGTAGCTATTCGAGGATATGGATTGGAGGGGTTCTTGAATGGTCAACAGCCTACTCTGAGTAGGATTACTGAAGAAGGTATGGTCAACCCTCAATTCATCAAATGGATAAAGCAAGATCAGCGTATTGTCTCTTGGTTGTTGTCTTTTTTGACTGAAAACATACTTATCACTACTGTTGGACTTAACAATGCTAAGGAAATCTGGGAATGGTTAAAGAGCAGTTTTGCTAGCCATAATAGGGCAAAGGTTATGCAACTTAAATTGCAACTGCAGTCTACCAAAAAGGGATCTTTGCAGATTAGAGAATACTTTGGAAAAATCAAGAACATCTGTGATATGCTTGGATCTGTAGGTGAGAAGATCAGTGAAAGTGATCAGTTAATGTATCTTTTAAATGGCTTGGGCTCAGAATACAATCCTTTGATTGTTTCCCTCACTACAAGAGCAAAAAGATTCACAATGGCAGAAGCTTATGTTGTGTTGCTGAGTTTTGAGAATAGGCTAGAAGGGATTGACAGTTTGTCTGATAACACACAGTTTAATGCACATCCCACCACTCAAGGATTTGGTTTGGGAACAAGAAGAGGTAGAGGCAGAGGTCCTTATCAGAGTCAAGGCAATAGAGAACAATTTTCAGAAAATAGAGGAGGTAGAACTTATTCAGGAAGAGCAGGAAATTTTAGAGGCAGAGGTGGAAGGTTTAGTTACAACCGAGCAAGATGCCAAATTTGTGATTACAATAACCACACAGTTGATAGGTGTTACTACAAATTTGATACAAGCTATCAAGGGAAAAATGGAGAGAAAGCTCAAAGGGATACAGCAGGCAACATCAATCATATGGCCAATATTGCCAGTATGGGAACTGCAGGATCTGAGACAAGCAATGAACATTATTGGTACCCGGATTCTGGTGCAACAAATAACTTGACTTATGATCTGGAAAATTTGAACATGAGCTCAGACTATCAAGGCCATGAAACAATCTAAACAGCAGGTATGTCCATATCTCATTATGGTAATTCTTTGGTGAATGCTAATGACCATACATTTACTCTAAATAATCTCCTGTACATCCCACATATTACCAAAAATCTCCTCAGTGTATCCCAATTTGCCAAAGACAATAAGGTATTTTTTGAATTTCATCCTTCCTTATGTCTTGTGAAGGATCAAGTAACAAAGGAGGTGCAGCTCAAAGGGACACTCCATGATGGTCTTTACATCTTTAAGCTCACTCCAATCCAAGAACAGCATTCAAGTTTATTTCCTTTCCAATCAAGTGTCAACACAGTCCATTTAAATAAAAATCTAGGGATAGGATTGTGGCACTCCAGACTTGGCCACCCCTCTTTTGATATTGTAAAAAGGGCTTTGACACATTGTAATTTACCTTTTGTTAACAATGAAAAAAATACCTTGTGTTCTGATTGTTTGAGCTCCAAAATGCATAAACTGCCTTTTACTAAATCTCAATCACATGGTCATAAGATTCTTGATATCATCCGCAGTGACCTTTGGGGGCCAGCTCCAATAATTTCTCATAATTGTTACAGGTTTTATGTGAGCTTTATTGACCATGCTTCAAGGTTTACCTGGTTCTATCTTCTCAAGGCTAAATTAAATACCAAACCTCCATTCTTACATTTTAAGGCCCTTGTTGAGAACCAGTTCAAAACCACAATAAAATGCCTCCAATCAAATGGAGGAGGAGAATTCATTGGCCTGAGGTCTATCTTGAATGAATATGGAATCATACACAAAATGTCCTGTCCCTATACTCCAGAGCAAAATGGACTTGTTGAGAGAAAACACAAACACATAATGCAAGTGGCCATGTAACTCTTATCTCAATCTAATGTCCCAAGCAAATATTGGACTGAGGCTTTTAGTTCAGCAGTCTATTTGATCAATAGAACCGCTAATAATCTTCTTCAATACAAGTCACCATTTGAAATCATCAGTAAGGAGAAACCTGATTATCAGTTTTTAAGAAATTTTGGCTGCTTGTGTTTTCCTCTCCTTAAACCATACTCTACTCATAAACTACAGCCCAGAAGTTTACCCTCTACTTTTGTTGGATTTAGCCCAAACCACAAGGGTTATAAAGTTCTTTTACCTTCCAACAGGATAATAATAAGAAGACATGTATTATTTCAGGAGGATATTTTTCCCTTTAAGATAAGCTCAAACTCACATGATAACAGCAAACCTCAATCAAAAATCCTTTCACTCCTCTGATCAAGCTACATACCTCAAACTCTGACCTCCCAACCTTAAGTCCTGATGATAATCAACCATTACACTCTCATGTACAAGCTCACCATGAGAACATTCACTCTTCTACTTCTATCTCATCTTCTACTTCATCTACACCATCTGTACATTCTATCCCTATTGGTCAAATCACCATAGACTTACCTATTGAGAATATGGATATGCTGTTTCAAATGATGTTTTGGATATGTCTGTTCCATCTAATGTTTTTGTGCAGGAAAATGCAGGGAGACATCATATGCAAACCAGATCCAAGTCAAGAATTCATAAACCAAAGGTATATGCCACGCAGTTGACAGATGATCACTATGAGCCCAAAACACCTGAAGAAGCAATTTCTAATCCCAAATGGAAAGAGGCTATGGATGCTGAATTTCAGGCCCTTACAAGAAATAAAACCTGGTCCCTAGTTCAAATGCCTCAGAACAGGAAAGTTGTTGGCTCAAAATGGGTATTTAAGGTCAAAAGGAATTCAGATGGATCAGTTGATAGATATAAGGCCAGATTAGTAGCAAAGGGTTATACTCAGGCTCCTGGATTAGACTATACAGACACTTACAGTTCTATAGTTAAGCCAACAACAATTAGAATAATTTTATCCTTGGTTGTCACTAAAGGATGGACCATCAAGCAATTAGATGTAGATAATGCCTTTTTGAATGGTGAAGTGGATACTGATATTTTTATGGAACAACCTTTTAGCTTTATAAAGGATGGGGAGCAGAAGTTGGTTTGTAAACTGAACAAAGCTCTTTATGGATTAAAACAAGCATCTAGATCATGGTCAAGCAAGTTTGGTAACACTTTAATTTCACTTGGTTTTACTCATTCCCAATCTGACACATCTCTTTATATCAAGCATACTCAGTCCTCTTGCACAATCATCATGGTGTATGTTGATGATATCATACTTACTGGGAGCAATGATTCAGAGTTAGAGAGCCTCATTCATTCACTTAATCAGCATTTCTCTCTTAAGGACGTAGGCAATCTACACTATTTCTTGGGAATTGAAGTTCACAGAGATTTGGCAGGACTCTTTTTGTCTCAAAAACAGTATATTTCAGAAATTCTTGATAGAGCAGGCATGAAGGGGGCAAAAGGTGTTGCTTCACCTATGATATCTCATCCTCCTCTATCAGAATTTTCAGGCCAACCAATTGAAGATCCTAGAATATACAGACAGGTTGTTGGAGCCCTTCAATATGCTACCTTGACAAGACCAGATATTAGCTATGCAGTAAATAAGGTTAGTCAATATATGCAGAATCCATTGACCTCTCATTGGAAGGCAGTAAAAAGGATCATGAGATATCTTGCTGGAACAATCAGTTTGGATTGGGAATCACTCCTAGCAAGGAATTTCAGGCTAAGGCTTATGCAGATTCAGATTGGGCTTCAGATATAGATGATAGGAGATCAACTTCAGAAGTTTGTGTATTCTTGGGAAATAATTTGATTTCCTGGAAAGTTAAGAAGCAGGCCACAGTGTCAAGATCATCAACTGAAGCAGAATATAGAAGCCTTGATGTAGCAACATGTGAGGTAATGTGGATGAAGTCACTGCTGCAATAATTAAAGGTCTTTACCCCTCAACCAGTTGTTATTTGGATGGATAATTTGGGAGCAATAGCACTATCAAACAATCCCATAAATAATGAAAGAGTGATGCATTTTGAACTTGATCTACATTTCATTAGAGAAAAGGTAAGAAGTGGAATTATAAGAGTGCAACATGTACGAGCCCATGACCAGATTGCAGATATAATGACCAAGCTATTTACAGGCCAATTCTACTGTAGGCTTAGGAATAAACTTACTGTCATAATTAAGCCATACATAGAATTGAGGGGGCATATTAGCAATGGTACCTCAGGAGCCCTTGATGAAGTGGAAAATGAACTGGCAGGTGACTCATCAAATAAAAACAAGCTGATATGGCAAGATGAACCGGCTAAGGGAACACATGCAGACAAAGGAGCATATATCCGTTGCATGAACGTATGCATGAAGACAAAAGAGCCAGCTATGCAAAGAGAAAGAATCTCATGTGCTAAGGTGTATAATGGTGCATCTAAACCGGATAAAAATAGAAACCCTAGGCTCTAGACTATTCTATGGTTGTATATATATATATGTGATGTAGACCTCTGCAGCTTTATCAAGAAACAAGACAAGAAATATATTTCCAGGAATTTTGTAAAATGGCTTTTCTTCCTTTGCTGCTTTATTGCTATTTCTGTGTTTATTTTCTATGACGTACGTCAGTAAGATTATCATGCTTAAAAATATAATGAGGAATTATTGAACTAGATAATAACAAGAAAATTTTATCTGAACCGCACACCCTGAGATCAATGGACCAACCACTGAACCACCAACAACCCTATCCCCTGGTTGAAAGCTTAGTTTCAAATGGTCTTGTTGCACAGTTCCATCTCGACAAATTATGTATTGGCCTGTTAGTGTCACAATGGAATAAGTACCCTATAAAAGCAACAGTACAGTGATAAGTATGCATATACAAATGCTTATCTGGTGTTTGGATCGACAAATTTGAATTAATTGAAAAGGTTTCGAGATCCATGAATTTCAAATACCTTGAATTTGATTTTCATGCATATGATATTTAGTGTTGGTGCGACACTGACTTGGGATGATTTCGAGTTTATTACAAGTTTTAAATTGTGCCTCAGTTATTATTTAATAAGTAATAAAAATTATAAATTTATATATATATATATATATATATATATATATTTATAGGGGATTATATTATTTGTTCAGTGTGTGTGACACATGTGCATTGTGTTTGTGTGTGTGTAGTGTGTGTGTACAGTGTGTATTGTATTTGAGACAGAGTGACCTTTGTGTGTGATCTTATATATATAGAATAATAGAATCTGCAGATATATATTTCAAATAATTAACTAGGTTTCATGATGTATCTGTAAGCAATGGCATGTCAGCACACTATTCCAGCTCGGCAGATGATGCAGCATGTCAAGACAAACATGACAAGGACAAACCAGAGAGAGGAAATGAGCTGAACGTTTGCATGAAGACAAAACCATCCAGCTGTGCAAACAAGAAGGGATTTGGTGCTAACAGGGACATAATGGTGTAGCTAGACCGTAGCTTGTATAACCCTAGCTTCTAGATAAGTCCAAAGCCTTGTATATATATGGTTTGAGTGAGCTGCTGTAATATATGAAAAATGAGAATTAAGAAAACACAGTAACCCTATTTTCAAAAGTTGCAGATTTTATGTTTTATTTGCTTTCTTCCCATAGCATCAGAGCCAATGTCTGACCTATCTCTATCAAGCATTTATTTTACCCGGATCTGATGACAACAACTGCTGAAGGAATGGCAGGGGGACCACCTGCTGAAACTGTTCAATTACAGAGTCAACTTGTGAGTATTAAACTCAATGAAGGCAACTTTTTGCTTTTTGAACAACAAGTGATGGCAGCTATTTGTGGATATGTCTTGGAGGGCTTTATCAATGGTCAACACCCTGCTCCAAATAGAATCTCTGAAGAAGGTATGGTTAATCCACAATTTATCAAATGGATGAAACAAGATCAACTCATTGTGTCATGGCTTTTGTCTTCTTTATCTGAAAATATTCTTATTACAACTATGGGGCTCAACACTGCTAAGGAAATATGGGATTGTTTAAAATCAAGCTTTGCTAGTCACAATAGAGCCAAAATCATGCAATTGAAACTTTAGTTACAGTCTATCAAGAAAGGAGCTTTACAAATGAGAGAATATTTTGGAAAAGTGAAAAATGTCTGTGATATGCTTGGATCTATTGGTGAAAGTATCAGTGAAGATGATCAAATAATGTATCTGTTGAATGGATTAGGATCAGTATATAATCCATTAATTGTTTCCTTCACAACAAGGGCTGAAAAGTTTACAATGGCTGAAGCTTATGCTGTTTTATTGAGTTTTGAGAATAGGCTAGAAGGATTGGATGGTYCTAGTGAAAGTCCACACWTTAGTGCTAATTTGACTACTCAAACATCTGGCTTTGGAGCAAGAAGAGGCAGAGGTCGAAATTCTTACCAATTCCAAGGAAACAGAGACCAGTACTCAGCAAATAGAGGAGGAAGAAGCTACTCAAGTAGAGGAAGCAGTTTCAGAGGTAGAGGAGGTAGGTTTGGTGCTAACCGAGCAAGGTGTCAAATRTGTGGTTATAGTAACCACACTGCTGATAAATGTTACTATAGATTTGACACAAGCTATCAGGGYAGCAATGGAGATAAAAGTCAGAGGGATCAGATAAGCAACAACAACAACTCTATGGCAAATGTTGCCAGCTTTGGTTCAACAAATTCTGAGATAGGTCATGTGCATTATTGATATCCGGATTCTGGTGCAACAAATCATTTAACTTATGATCTGAGAAATCTGAGTATGTGCAGTGACTATCAAGGCAATGAAACAGTTCAAACAGCTAATGGTGCAGGTATGTCTATAGCTCATCATGGTAACTCTTTAGTGATCTCCAATGACCATACTTTTGCTCTTAACAATCTTCTTCACATCCCACATATTACTAAAAATCTACTTAGTGTATCTCAGTTTGCAAAGGATAATAAGGTATTTTTTGAGTTTCATCCTTCTTTTTGCCTTGTGAAGGATCAAGCAACAAAGGGAGTGCTACTCAAAGGGAATCTTAATGATGGCCTATACAGTTTCAGACTCACTCCTTGTCAATCTCTTCAAACAAAATTTCCTTTTCAATCAAGTGTCAATTCAGCTCAACTCTTGAATAAGTTAGATATAAGCCTATGGAATTCCAGACTTGGACATCCCTCTTATGAGGTTGTAAAAAGAGCTTTGACACATTGTACTTTGTCCTATTCTGATAATAAAAGCACTCTTTTATGTTCTGATTGCTTGAGTTCTAAAATGCACAAATTACCATTTGCTGATCCTCAATCTCATGCTTATAAGTTTTTGGATGTCATACACAGTGACCTTTGGGGACCTGCTCCAGTTCTATCTCATGATGGTTATAGATTTTATGTTAGTTTTATTGATCATGCCTCAAGATTCACTTGGTTTTACTTGCTTAAGGCTAAATCTGATACAAAGGGTGCCTTCTTACACTTTAAAGCACTTGTTGAAAATCAATTCAAAACCTCAGTCAAATGTCTCCAGTCTGATGGAGGAGGGGAATTCATAGGACTCACAGAAATTCTTGAACATTATGGAATRAAACATCAAAAATCTTGCCCTCACACACRTGAGCAAAATGGCCTAGRAGAGAGGAAGCATAGGCACATTATACAAGTTGCCTTGTCCCTTATGTCCCAATCTAATATCCCAAGTAAATACTGGAGTGAAGCTTTCAGCTCAGCAGTATATTTGATCAACAGGACCCCTACCAAACTTCTTAACTACAAAACACCTTTTGAAATCATTAGTACAGAAAGGCCAGATTACCTTTTCCTTAAAAATTTTGGTTGTTTGTGTTAACACCTTCTTAAACCATACTCATCACACAAACTGCAGCCCAGAAGTCTACCTTCAACCTTTATAGGTTATAGCTCTCATCACAAGGGGTACAAGGTTCTTCTACCATCAAACAAAATAATTATAATAAGGCATGTTATTTTTCAGGAAGATGTTTTTCCTTTCAAGACCATCAATTTTGTACCTAACATTGTTGAAACTCATGATGATAATGCATTTACACCTCTGATCCAACTGTATAACATCAATCCCAATTAGCACACAAATGCACAGTCTCCTCCACACTCACCTTCTACAGGCCTCCAGCACCATTCACCTATTGAAACACCAACTTCTCCTGCCACCAATGCATCTTCTTCCTCTCCATCATCTCATACTTCCTCTACACATTCTATAKRYATTGGTCAGATCACTATAGACCTACCTATTGAGCAAATAGATATACCTGTTCCAGCTAACCCTTTTGTGCAGAATAATGCAGAGAATGCAGGTGCTCACCCCATGCAGACAAGATCAAAATCAGGAATTTACA
Organism: Phtheirospermum japonicum; assembly: GCA_014905375.1. Lineage (NCBI taxonomy): Eukaryota > Viridiplantae > Streptophyta > Magnoliopsida > Lamiales > Orobanchaceae > Phtheirospermum > Phtheirospermum japonicum. The sequence continues at coordinate 713,345 of BMAC01000641.1, read as the reverse complement.
AACCAAAAACATATACAACAATGATCCAAGACAACCACAATGAGCCTAAGACAGCTGAAGAGGCAATTAACATTCATATGTGGAGAGAAGCTATGACTGCAGAATACCAGGCTCTCACAAGAAACAAGACATGGTCCCTTGTTCCACTTCCTAAAGACAGAAGAGTGATTGGATCAAAATGGGTGTTTAAGGTTAAAAGGAATTCAGATGGATCTATTGCAAGATATAAGGCAAGGTTGGTGGCCAAGGGGTATACTCAGGCTCCAGGATTGGATTATACAGACACATATAGTTCAGTTGTAAAGCCAGCTACAATTAGAACAATTCTATCTTTGGTAGTTACAAAAGGATGGTCAATCAAGCAATTGGATGTTGACAATGCTTTCCTAAATGGAGAAATAGATGCTGATATCTACATGGAGAAACCTGCTGGATTCAAAAAAACTGGAGAACAAGGATTGGTTTGTAAACTAAATAAGGCCCTATATGGTTTAAAACAGGCCTCAAGAGCTTGGTCAGGGAAATTTGGCAATGTTCTGCTCTCACTTGGCTTCACTCTTTCCAAATCTGATACATCTCTTTATATTAAACAGAGTAAATCCTCCTGCATACTAATCATGGTTGATGTAGATGATATCATCATGACTGGAAGCTGTGATTCAGAAATGAAGACTCTTATTCAAGCTCTACATAAACACTTTTCTCTCAAGGATCTTGGCAGTTTACATTACTTCTTAGGAGTAGAAGTCAGCACAGATCAGACAGGAATGATATTAAGTCAGGGGCAATACATCTCAGAAATCCTTGACACAGTAGGGATGAAGGGGGCAAAAGGTGTTGTTTCTCTAATGATCACTCATCCTACTCTATCAATATTTACAGGGCAACCAATTGAAGATCCCAGACTCTACAGGCAGGTGGTTGGAGCACTACAATATGTTACTTTAACTAGGCCAGACATAAGCTATGCTGTAAATAAAGTTAGTCAATAAATGCAGAATCCTTTGTCCACTCATTGGAAAGCAGTTAAAAGAATATTGAGGTACCTAGCTGGAACAAGGAATTTTGGACTGAAGATTACAGCATGTAAGAGCTTCAACATAGTGGCTTATGCAGATTCAGATTGGGCCTCGGATATTGATGACAGGAGATCAACTTCAGGGGTTTGTATGTATTTAGGTGATAATCTAATTTCATGGAAAGCTAAGAAACAAGCTACAGTCTCAAGATCCTCAACTGAGGCTGAATACAGGAGCCTTGCTGTCACTATATGTGAGATAATGTGGATGAGGTCATTGTTGCAAGAACTCAGAGTTTATGTATCTAAACCTGGAATAATATGGATGGACAACCTAGGAGCAATAGCTCTATCAAACAATCCCATAAATAATGATAGGGTTAAGCATTTTGAACTTGATCTACACTTTATCAGAGACAAGGTAAAGGCTGGGATAATAAGAGTAAAACATGTGCCTTCTCATGATCAAATTGCTGATATAATGACTAAGCCATTGACAGGGCAATTCTACTGTAGGCTTAGAAATAAGTTGACTGTGGTTAGCAAACCCTACGTAGAATTGAGGGGGCATGTAAGCAATGGCATGTCAGCACACTATTCCAGCTCGGCAGATGATGAAGCATGTCAAGACAAACATGACAAGGACAAACCAGAGAGAGGAAATGAGCTGAACGTTTGCTTGAAGACAAAACCATCCAGCTGTGCCAACAAGAAGGGATTTGGTGCTAACAGGGACATAATGGTGTAGTTAGACCGTAGCTTGTATAACCCTAGCTTCTAGATAAGTCCAAAGCCTTGTATATATATGGTTTGAGTGAGCTGCTGTAATATATGAAAAATGAGAAATAAGAAAACACAGTAACCCTATTTTCAAAAGCTGCAGATTTTATGTTTTATTTGCTTTCTTCACGGTATCAAATGCACAAAAATGAAAGGAGAGATTTGAAATGTTTTAACTTGAAGTATTTTATCAAACATGTATTACCAAACAAAATTTTTAATTTGGTTAAAGGAAAAAATGTCACATCAGTAATATTGCAACTTCAAAAGTCACAACACTAATATTGCGACAACTTATTATTGTACCTATTTAGCAATTTCGCATTTGATTGATCAACCTAAAAACTGGAATCACGTTATAATGTTTACTTCAAGAAGACAAGGATAGTCTTCCCAAACCTCGTAGAGTTTCCCTTCTTATCCTCTACCATAATGAGCATGAACTATTAAGAACTATAATGTCCCAATTCCCAAGATATTGCAAAGGTAACGGGGGAAGAACTTGTTTTTACCTCGAAAACAGTACTTGTGGAGCTTTGCATGTTTATCGTCGGGTTAGATACATCGCCCGATCCAAATATACGCCCCTCCATGGATATACCCTCGCAGCTAGGCCAAATGTTGTTCTTGTTCTCTTCAAAGAAAACCCTTATTATTTCTCCAATGTCCTAAAATCAGAAAGTTAATTAAATGTAAAAGCATAAGAATATCCAACATTATATGGCATTGTTAAAATTAATAAGATCATACACAACGAATGGATCGTTAGTCCTTTGGTGATTATGTGGTAGATATCTATGAGAGTATGGTTGTGGAAGTTAGGTTTATTAAGGGATTTTTCTGACAAGAATAGGGTATATTGAAGTAACAGTAATACGAAAAGGCTAAAGCACCAGTCCCGCACATAGTGAGCACTAGGCACGTGCATGCTTCGCGCACATACTTTACATATGTGTCTGCGCACGCACGTGTTCATTTGTTGAAACTACCTCTCCAGTATGTACCATTAAAATGGAAGGGCAAAAGAGATTTGCAACAGTAGCTAAGTGGATATTAGGGACCCTTCTTGATAGAGGTTGGGAACGTCGACGACTTGATCCCCTAGTCTGTTCCGTCCTCGGACACTCGAGGGCGACGATTACTGGACGTTGGTCAACTGATGAATTCCCACGTGCGGCCATTTCAGTTTTATACACCTGTGATTGAAAAACTGGAATCGATTATATATGTAAGGAGCCTTGGAGATTAAGGAGAATAAGAAACAGTTTGATAATTAGAATGATATGAGAGTTGAATAGCATGGTAGAGGCATTATATGCATGCAATGAATTAAATATTGTTTGCATCATTGGTAAATATGGCATTTATAAGATTGCGAACTAGCACTCTGTCAGAATCCGGAGAGAAATGGAATGCATATTATTAGATGTTAAGAAATTTATTTTTGGCAATAATTCCTATTTTGTTATTTGCTTTTATTGGACACAAAATAAGTTAGGAAACTAGATATAGGTCAATATTATGTTTCCTAGTTTATGCACAAGACTTTAATTATTCCTAAATTGTGTTTAGAATTTATTTTTAGGATTTTACCAAGTTTAGGATTATAGGTTGTCTATTTAAGACACAAAAACTCCTAATACTAATATACACTTTGTACGCACGGATTTTCTTGAAGACGCAAGTCTTGACGCAAGACGCACAAGAAACGAAGAAGAACACGAAGAAGAAAATTACTTGGAGCCAACGATCGTGATTAACAAGATCTTTGAAGTTGCGTGACCGACGAAGAAGATCTTGCCATTACAGCAACAAGTATTTAGTATCAAGTTTCTTGATATTTAGTTTTCATATATTACTTTATATTTTGTATTGAACGTAAAGTGAAAGTAATATAGTTTTCGATTTTGTACACCCAAGTTCACAAGTATTTACTTGTGAACTGAATTTGTTAAATCGTGTTCTAGTTTTTTTAATTCCGCTGTATAAATTTACGTTACTCTGGTCGATATTATTAATTGGTGTTGTTAACATTGATTAACAATATTGTGAATTTGAGACTTATTTTTAAAAGTATAGACATACTAATTTTACATTAGAGAATGAGAGATTATAATGAAATACAACTCACGGATTTCCTAATAATGATTGCGAATTTGTGGTTTCTCTAATTCTTATTAACCACTTACCAAAAACTTTTTACTACTCATACTTAARGTTTCAAGAAGTCTATATATATTCGCAAGTACATTATAAAATGCTCTACCAATCCCAAACATGAACTGAGTRGCATATATGCAGGCGGGTAATTTAGTACTTATGTGCTTCGATCGCTTGATAATGGACATTTGTGATGTAGAAATGACAAAGGACAGACAATTGTGAACTTTTGAGAAATATATTAATAATGATGTTAGTAGAAGATAATTACAGATTCGTTACCTCTAACTTTTAAATAGCGTTTTAATTTGAGGGTGTCTCTTTTGACTTAGTGTTGAGGAATTTAATGTTGGCAATAATTCCTATTTTGTTATTTTTCTTTCTTGGACACAAAATAGTATTTAGGATTTGTTTTAAAATTTTACCAAGTTTAGGATTCTTAGTTGTGTATTTAAGACATAAAAATTCCTATACTTACGTACGATTTTAGATATTTACGCACGGGATTTTTTGAAGGACGCAAGACGCAAGTAAGACGCACAAGTAAAGAAGAAGAACACGAAGAAGAGAATTACTTGGAGCCAACGATCATGATAAACAAGATCTTTGATGTTGCGTGACCGACGGAGAAGATCTTGCCATTCCGACAACAAGTATTTAGTATCAAGTTTCTTGATATTTAGTTTTCATATATTACTTTACATTTTGTATTGAATTTAAAAAGAAAGTAATATGGTTTTCTGGTTTGTACACCCAAGTTCACAAGTAATTTTACTTGTGAACTGAATTTGTTTAATCGTGTTCTCGTATTTTAAATCTCCGCTGCATAAGTTTAAATTTACTCTGATCGATGTTGTTAACTGATTTTGGTAACATTGCTTAACAACATCGTAAATTTAAGAATTATTCGTATATTCATAAACCTTCAAATTTTACAACTATGGTAGCTACTTGCAACCCCAAAACTGTTAGCTGAGCGGCATAGGATCAATAGAACTTTAACTTTTGTCCATATATATTGTGTAACTAATAGAATTTTTTATTTTTTTTTTTTTGATACTTGCACAATGGCTTCTCGATCTTGAAGAGGCTAACAAAAATTATAGTTTCCATAATAGAATTTCTTCAAATCATGAAAATCCAAAAAAAAAATTATTTAATAAAGGATAGAAAGTGCATAGATGTAACATAATTTTGTGTAGTTTAAATGCGACAAACAAATAAATAAATACATAAAAAGGCAGGTTATTGATCCAAAACTCTCAATCACATCACAGTTGAGGAATGGTGCTAAGTCTGTCCATCATTTAGCCTTACATATCCCACGGTAACCTGCATTTTGCAAACACTTTAGATTCAATATTACTGATATATCGTCCTGGGCGACATACACAATGGCAAATAGGTTTTCCATAAAAGACAAATAAAAGTTGTCTATTCCATTATATTTTAAACTAAGCAATAAAAGGTTCATCAAATAGAGAAAACAAGGCATTATTAAAAGATGGAAATTTGAACAAGCGAAAATAAACTATAATATTACTATATAACACTAAAAGAGCAAGCTATCAAAGCTTAAAGTTTGTACGAACCATTCTACTTCAAGGTTTGCACCAAATGAATATTATTTCAATTCAAAAACTATTATAAGTAAAATTAGATAGTTATTGGGAAAAGACAATCATCACGTTATAACTAGGAAGAAAAGATTTACCTGAACCTCACACCCAGCTATCAGTGGACCATCCACCGAACCACCAACTACACAATCACCTGGTTGAAAGCATAGTTCCAAATGGTCTTGTTGTACAGGTCTATCTTTATGAATTACGTAAGCACCTAGAAGGGTCGCAATGGAATATGTACCCTGAACATGCAACAATTGTGTTTGAATTGAGAGATATAAAATTGAAAGGATTGCAAAATCAACAAATTTCAGCATGTTGAATTTGTATTCCATTAATTTTACATTTACTGTACTGAGTGTAGTATTGTTATATGAAGATTTCCAATCCATCAGAATTTTTAAGTTTGTAAGATTTTTTCTTTTTAAATTAATTATTCAAATATACATCTCAATGAAAATTACAGAAATTATAAAACTTTAGTTTACAATGTTTGCGATAAATGTTCGATGTGTCCGAAACGTGTGCTCTATGTGCGAGAGAGGAAAGAAATGCACGCTCGTGCAATGTGTGTGAAATAAGAGCATGACTTATCAACATCTCAAGTCTCCCAATATCAATCTATCTATCAATCAATCTATCTATCTATCTAAGTATATGTGTTTGCAAGAGCGCGCACGATACAAAGGAAATGAATATTAATTACCACTGGAAAACTTATTTTACCTTGAAGTTGGTTGTCAAGCCCTGCACTTTTAACCTCGGGTTAGATACATCCCCCAATATAGTAAATATACGTCCCTCCACGGACATACACTTTGATCTAGAATGTACATTGTGTTTGTTAACTTCAAAGAAAGCTCGTATTGTTTCTCCAATATCCTAAAAATAGAAAGTTAACTACATGGTCAATTTCCAACAACATCGTACGGTATATTGCATTGCCTACTTTTTTAATAGAAACCACTAAGAAGAATCAATATATTATATATACAAAAGACTTTTATAAATCGTTGCATAAATGTTGTTGCCGAAATAAATGCTCACATTTAGTGCAGTAGTGTTTGTTTATCAAACATTGGAGCGTTCAGTTAGAACGTGTGTTTCTAATTTTAATTGTCAATTAAATTGGTAATCCGTCGATATCATTTTGTAAAATCCGTCGTTAATTCGTGATTTTCTTGTAGTGTGATTGTCTAATTTTGCTGCTACGTACTAGGATCGCCCAAACATGTGGGCGTAATTAAAATGGAGAAGTAAATTTGTGTAAAACAGCAATAAGTTCGCGACTGAATGTTTTGACGGATGTAAAACATTGGGTAAACACCGATAGTTTACCGATGACCAACTGATAAAATTGGTTAAAGAAGTTATAAAATAATTCACCGACGGAGAGTTAGCCGTCGGTAATACATGCAGTTTTCAAAACTATTAAAACATCAAATCAACCAAAAAATAATAACTATTAGAGACATATCTAACATGAATTTAATGCAAGTATTTTTAAGGAAGAAAAATAAAAGGTAATAGAAACTACCTCTCCAGTATGTACCGTTAAAATGCAAGGGCAAAAGAGATCTGCAACAGCTGCAAAGTGGACATTAGGGACCCTTCTTGCTCGAGGTCTGGAACGTCGACGACTTGATCCCCTAGTCTGTTCCAACCTCGGACACTCGAGGGCGAGGATTACCGGACGTTGGTCAACTGATGAATTCCCACGAGCGGCCATTTCTGTTTTATACAACCTTGATTGAAAAACTGGAATCGATTATATATGTAAGGAGCCTTGGAAGAGATTAAGGAGAATAAGAAACAGTTTGATAAGTAGAATGATATGAGAGTTGAATAGAATGATAGAGCCTTTATATACATGCAATATTGAATTAAATATTATTTGCATCATTGGTAAATATGGCAAATATAGGATTGTGAACTAGCACTCTGTCAGAATCCAGAGAGAAATGGAATGCATATTATTAGAGAATGAAAAATTATAATGAAATCCAACTGACAGATTTCCTAATAATGATTGTGTGGCGAAGATAGTACGTACTTTCAAACACCTTTCGCAATTCACTAATTATTTTTTACCGTTATATGCAAACATTAAATTAATTGACAAATATGATTACGGGAAAGGCTGTGTTAGCACCATTAGTATTCTCATCCTGGAAAAGAAGCGCATTTAGAAAGTAATTAATTATTAAGACAGAGTGGAAAGTTTTAATATAATGTATAGGACATATTTTCACAATAGTTACCGTGTGTTGACTAGTTTCAGACTCGTTAGAAATTCATTAATTGTGTTTAGCACTGTTCGTAAGCATTAAATCGATTGACAGATAAGGAGAAAGATGTATTGAATAGGAAAAAATATGTATTTACAACACTAGTAAATGTTGGTGTGCGGTACTTTATCTCCAAGACCTCGTTCACGACTGTCTAAATAGGACTTTCTTGTTAAACAACCCGTCACTAAGTACAAAAAACACATTGTAGTGTGAATTTTAAATGTGTGAAGAATCAGTAATTCACAGAACAAGCTAAACCTTTCATTATCAAAACAAAGCTCCATACATCAGTTGCTATTTTGAGAAGATGACAATCAATATAAATAGGGCTGCTAAACCACAGAAAAGCTAGCAACCCTAGACACGTGGTCCTATGCTAGAGGCTAATCTAAAACCTAGAAAACACCCGTCATAAATAACATAATATTCTTGAAACAATGCTGGACTCCGTTTGATAGCTAGCAACAAGCTACAGGACAAGACTGGCCACCTTAATGTTTTGAAGTGCATGGAGAAATTCTGAGCTGATGTATGATCATGCATGACGACACATTTCAACAGCCTCCCTCAATATGAACCAGGGGAAGGAGTAACATTAAGTTTAGATCTGAACCAGGTGAAAGATTTGTCTGACAGTGGTTTAGTTAGAATATTTGCAATTTGATCCACTGATGGAACATGTTAAACCTTGAACACTTTGTCTCTAACAAAGTATAAATCCAATTCAATGTGTTTTTCTTTGGAATGGAGCACTGGATTTGCAGTAAGAGCTTCAGCTCCAATATTGTCTGTCCAAATGACTTGAGTAGTGTTCAAGGAGAAGGACTGTTCTTTGAGGAGATATGTAATCCAAATGATGTCAGTGGAGTAGTGAGCTAATCTACTGAACTCTGCTTCAGTACTGGATCTTGAAATGGATTATTGCTTCTTAGAACACCAAGTTATCAAATTTTGACCTAAGCAGATACAAAAACCTGAAACTGATTTTTTATCATCCAAGTATGTAGCCCAATCTGAATCTGAATAAGCAACTATATCAAGATGGGATGATCTGGAGAGTTTGAGTCCATATGAAAGAGTGCCTGCAAGATATCTCATCACTCTTTTTAGTGTCTTCTAATGTGGTTCAAGAGGGTTTTGCATGTATTGACTCTATTTATTTACACTGAATGTAATTTCAGGTCTTGTTATGGTTATGTACATACTGTAAAGTTCCAATTATGATCCCATAAGTAGTGGCATTTACATTGCCTTAGATCCCATAGGTGAATCTATTCCTTTTACATTGGCCATGCCAGACTTATTCAGCATACTTTTGATAAACTAACTTTGGGAATGATGCAGTTGACCATGATCATTGTTGTTGACTTCTATCCCCAGAAAATGATGCAAAATTCCCAAATCATTTAGAGAAATTTCTCATCTAAACCTCGAACAAGAGTACTTATCTCTATATCTGCATTCCTTGTGATTATAATATCATCTACATACACTAAACAAAAATGTAACTCTGATCCTTGATCTTGAAGAATAAGGAAGGATCAGCTTTTGACCCTTGAAACTACAAGTTGAGTAACTCTTGTCTGAGTTTGCAGTACCAGGCTCTTGGAGCCTGTTTCAACCCATAAATTGGCTTTTTAAGCTTGCACACAAGATTACTATTTCCATGACTTTCAAATCATGGGGGTTGTTGCATGTAAATGTCCAGCTCCAAGTCTCCATTTAGAAAAGTACTGTTCACATCACGTTGTCTTATTGTCCAATTCAACGAAACAGCAAGACTTAAAACAATCCTGATACTAACAGGTTTAATCACAGGGCTAAATGTCTCTTGATAGTCAACTCCAGGACTTAGAGTGTAACCCTTGGCCACTAATCTGGCTTTATATCTAGCAAGTGAGCCATCATCATTAATCTTGATTTTATAAATCCACTTCCAGCCTACAACAGGCTTGTTTGAAGGAGCAGGCACCAAGGTCCAGGTGTTGTTCAGCATAAGTGAAGAGTACTCAACCTGCATAGCCTCCCTCCAGTTTTCCACTTGGAAGGCCTCTTTGTCTGAGAATGGTTCAACCTCAGTATTAACTGAGATAAGTGATTTGGGCTTAAAGATTCCAGCTCTGGATCTTGTTACCATAGGATTCTTTGGCTTGGGAGAGGGGGTGGAGGCAGTCCTATATTTGTCAATTTGGAGATCAACTACAAGGGGTATGGTGCTTGCACTTGATACTGGAGACTGAGTATGAGAAGTATGATGACCTAATGAGGGAGTGTCAAGAGATGTGGAGTTTTGATGTGTAGAGTTTGGTTCAAGTTGTCTAGAAACTGTAACAATGGGAGGAGCTAGTATGTTAAAAACTTCTGAATTTGCAGACTAAGTTTTTATTGAGACTTTGTGCAGGTAAGGAAAACTGGTTTTTTCAAAAAGAATGTGTCTGGTTATGATCATCTTTCCTGAGGGTAGTAGAGCCTTCTAGCCTTTATAGTTATCGCAGTACCTAAGAAAAGTAGATGACAAGGACCTAAATTGCAATTTGTGTTTATTCAGAGGTCTAATATAGGGATAACAAAGACATCCAAACACTTTGAGCTGGCATAGCCTTGAGGGACTGAGTACAAGAAATGATATGGAGACTCATCCCTTAATACTTTAGTAGGTAACCTATTAATAAAATAAACATATGTCCTAAAAGCATGAATCCAAAAATAATGTGGAACACCAGACTAAGCTAACAAGGCTAAGGCAACTTCAACAATATGTCTGTGTTTTCTTTCAGCAAGCCCATTCTGTTGTGGAGTGTAAGGACAGGACACTCTGTGTTGAATTCCTTGCATATTTAGGAAAGGGATGAAGCTTATAAATTTTGTCCCTCCATCACTCTGAAGAATTTAATCCTGGATTTGAATTAATTCTCTACTAATTTGCTGAATTGAATGAATGTTGTTAGAGCCTCACTTTTGGCTTTCAGAAAATAAATACAAGTGTATCTTGTGTACTGATCCACAAAGATAATGTAGTACTTGTGATTACAGTAAGTGTGAGCAGGTGATGGCCCCCAAAGATCTCTGTGAATTACTTCAAAATCATGAGAATATGTAGCATGAGATTCAATAAAAGGCAATCTGTGTATCTTGGATTAGCAACAAGCATCACACAAAAGGTAAGTTTTTATTATTGTCGCCAAAAGGTAAGTTACAATGCTTAAGAACATTTCCAACAATCTCAATAGCCGGATGACCCAATCTTTGATGCCAAACACACATGATTAGTCTTTTCTGAATCATAGAAAAATTAACTACAGGTTGATTCACCATGAACTTATTTGCAGATTTATTGAAAGAAGTAACAGAACTAAATGCTTGAGCTTTCCCTTGATCTCCATTGATCTTGAGTTAATACTGATACAACACATCCTTAAGCTTACCTTGAAGTAAAGCTACCCCCGTAGCTTGATCTTTAACAACACAAAACGTATGATGAAATTCAAAAAACACTGCATTATCCTGAGCAAGCTGAGATACACTCATGAGGTTTTTGGTGATGCTAGGTACAAGTAAAGGATTCTTGAGATGAAATATAGAAGTACACTGAGGAGACTTAAGTTTAGTGTTACCAAAATGAGTAATATCCAAACCTTATCCATTCCCCATATGCAACTTGTTTGATCCTTGATATTCAGAGATAGTGTTAAGATTTAACATGTCATAAGTGACATGATTTGTGGCTCCTGAGTCTGGGAACCAGTTCAATGCATCTGAGGTGACAGAGGCGTTGTCTTGATTTTTACTTTGACTTTTAGAGGCAACCATAGTTGTGGGATTGTAATTCCTACTGTTAAACTGTCTTGAGCTGTGACTTTGACTTGATGAGTTAGGAAAAAAGTTTAAGTCCCCTCTATAATAACACTTATCGGCTGTATGATTTGTATAATGGAAAATTTGGCAAGCTACTTTGCTGAAGGAGTTTCTTCCTCTGGCTCTCCCTCTAGTTTATCTTCCACCAGTTATAGAATAGTCTCCTTTGCCTCTAGCATTCTGATAAGAGGTGTAAGATTCTTCATGTTTCCTTGAACAACAAGATTAACAGATAGAGTGCTACTATCATCAATTAAAGTAGGGTTAGCAGCTTCAATCCTGTTCTCAAAGCTCAGTAAGAGAGCACTCACTTGATTAACAGTACAGAAATTAGGTCCAGAAGTAACTAATACAACCACAAAATCATACTCACTTCCAAGCCCAGCTAGGGGGTTACCTTGTTAAGATATTCTCTGATAGAGAGGTTACCTTTTTTCACTGTGGATAGCTGCAGTTTGTGTTTCATCTGCCTAGATAGGGGGTTAACTTGAGTAATTTGTCTCTAAATCGTTCCACACCAGGTGAGAGGTATCTAATCCAACCATGAACACTAACAGACCTTTTGAAAGTGATGAGAGCGACCATGAAGCCAGCGTGGTCTTGCATTTGATAACTAGGAACTCTCGATTCAATACTAAAGCATCTGGATCTTCAGTGCTCTTGGTGAGTTTTTGTGGAACAGAGACGGATCCATTGAGGTAATCTTCCAAACCATAACCTCTCACAGCTGTAAGAATTCGTTGTTTCCAAATGAGGTAGTTTGACTTAAGAAGTTGAGACTGGGGTTGAATTACTTGAAGATTAGCATTTGTGTTGTTGAGGATAATATTCGAAGATGAAGATGTAGATGAATCAGCCATGATGTAACCAGACAAGACTTATAAATGAAGGATAGGGTAGCACCAGAAACAGGTTCAGAAAATCGGCTCTGACACCATGTGAAGAATCAGTAATTCACAGAACAAGCTAAATCTTTCATTATCAAAACAAAGCTGCGTACATCAATTGCTATTTTTGAGAAGATGACAATCAATATAAATAGGGTTGCTAAACCACATAAAAGATTGAAACCCTAGACACGTGGTCCTATGCTAGAGGCTAATCTAAAACCTAGAAAACACCCATCATAGATAACAGAATATTCTTGAAATAATGTTTGAATCCGTTTGACAGCTAGCAACAAGCTACAGGAGAAATTCTGAGTTGATGTATGATCATGCATGACGAGATATTTCAACAAAATGTGATGAAGATGATAAAGTCTTGTTCATAATGAAAACCAAGCGTGATATGTCAATTACTCGGAGTTACATTGGAGATGTTATGTTTGGGTCTACTTGTGATAAACGTTTAGAAACTTTGAGAATGGTATGTCAACATTTTTTTAGATGAGTATTGAAGATGATTTTTCGTTACTTTTAGGTATAAAGATTAAGTAGTTTGAAAATGGGATATTATGGGGTAGATGGTTTTAAACTTAAGAAAATGCATATGGTAATGATTCAACAATCGTTTAGGGATGATTTTGATGAGAATGTTGGTCTCACTGTGTGCGGAAGCATACACTACTACAAAAAATGCCATTGGAACGAGGGTATAGGCATCGGTTGTAGTAAGCAACCGATGCCTAATGTCGCAGGGGTCTTTTTATAATTAAAAAAACTTATAGGCATCGGTTGTTAAGCAGAAACCGATGCCTATAGTTGCGCGGGTTTTTTTTGTAATAAATAATAATTATATGCATCGGTTTTACAAAACAACGATGCCTATAATAGTCCGAGAAAACTTATGTGCATCGGTTGTTTAGATACAACCGATGCCTATAATAATTTAAAAAAATCAAAATTTTATTAAAATAAATAGACAACGGTTAGTCAACACAACCGATGCTTATAATTAAATATGAGCATCGGTTGTTGATTTAGAACCGATGCATATTTTAAATTAAAATTTAAACTTTTTATTAGAATTCATAGCATCGATTTATTCTTAGAACTGATTAAATTAACACTCTCAGGCCTAAACTGAATTAATTAAAAGGAGCATATCCACACATTCGGAATGAGTCTTTTGTAATCACTCTCCAAATTCCCATTTTATCCATAGTCAATTTCTTCCCTTTTCTTCTCCAGCTCAAACCCTCATTTCCACTTCTTCTTCATTTTTACCCCCTTCCTCTCGTCGTTTTTATTCTATCTCAAAACCCTAAACAAAAACTAGATGAAATACATCACCTCACCGGCACCGCCGCCATGGCCATCTGATTCTTTGGTTACTTCGAGTTATTCGATTACCCGTTTCAATTTCTCCATTCTGAATCACACGTTGTATTTAATACTTTCTGCTGGAGTAGAAATTGCTTGTTGTCTTTTCCGCATAGTGCGATAGATGGAGGGGAATTCCGTGGTCGGCGGGGGAGGGGAATGATGTGGAATTTGTTAGAAAATGGAGAACATATAAAATAATACTAAACTCACAAAATATAGAAGTGGAGGAATAAAACTTGATAATATATTATTCTTGATACTTTTTCCCACTCTTACAAATGACTCCAAGACTTGGAGTATTTATACATGAATGACAAACACCCTTCATCTTCATGTAAATAAATATGATAAATCAAGAGACTCAAACTAATTAACTTTATCTAAATAATTAGGACCAACCAAGAGACTATGCCCAATTAGAATATGGACCAACAAAAAATATTAAAAGAAAAAACTCTTCAAATCCATGCAATGAATCTGGTTTATTGCAGGTTGAGCACAAGCTATGCTATTTCGATCTCAAGGAGAATCCCCGTGGGCGGTACCTTAAGATCTCCGACAAAACGTCGGCGACCAGGTCCACCATCATAGTACCCTCCAACGGCATCGCCTGGTTCCTCGATCTCTTCAATTACTATGTCAATTCTGAAGACCAAGATGTTTTCAGCAAAGAACTCCAGCTCGACGCCAAGGTTCGAATTTTGGCTCTTTGTTTCCATTTGCGTCCTTTTCTTCTGATTTGACTTATTATCTTTTCACTCACTATTTTTAATTTTTTTATTTAAAACCCGCTTGCAGGTGTTCTATTTCGATGTTGGCGAGAACAGAAGGGGACGCTTTCTCAAAGTTAGTTGCTTGCTTTCTTTTTTTCTTCTCTTGTCGGTTTTATATCATTATATCATTATTCTCAATCTCAACTCATGCATAAATTATGGGCAGTGATTTGTAATTATGGGCAGTAATGCGCTGGCTTCGATGGAAGCCAGGAGATCCTTCACAGCTCGGCTCGCAGTTTGGCACAATATCTCGGTCTCCTTCTTGAGGCCCAACCCAAATTCCTGGAGATCTTTACGGTATGTCTCGATCACCAAATCAATTGCTAAGTTTTTTTATCAAACCCCCCAAAACTCCACCTATCAGCCGCGTCGTCCAAATCGCTATCGTCATGAGGTGTGTAAAATTAGAAGGTCTATGGTTTTCAAAATAAGGATAAGATTTACGATGTTGTGAATCAATGTTAACAACACTGGTTAACAACATCGACTAAAATAACACAAAGTAATGCAGCGGATATTTAAAATAGAGAACACGATTAAACAAATTCAGTTCACAAGTAAATACTTGTGAACTTGGGTGTACAAACCCGAAAACTATATTATTTTCACTTCACGTTCAATACACAATATAAAGTAATATATGAAAACTAAATATCAAGAAACTTGATACTAAATACTTGTTGCCGGAATAGCAAGATCTTCTCCGTTGGTGCCTCCAACAACGAGCAACGAAGTGCCTGCAACTTAGAAATCTGCAAATCTATGGAAGCAACATGCGCATGCAGGAGCTGCGCAGAAATGCGAACAATGTTGGGATCGTCCATCTCAACATCACTAGCAACATCGGCAGGAGCAGGAGCTTGCCAAGGCAAATCGAGCACCCTTGCACCAGTAGTGTGTTGGCCTCGAAAAGCGAACCAATCCGCATCACCCGTGAGCACATCATCTGGGTGAAGCGTCAGACCTTGGCTCTGCAACAGCCTGAAAATAAGAGAAGGAAAACACAACGAGGCATCCGACCTTGATGTGGCAAACTTAGTCACGATATCAAAAATATGGTGGCCGAAACTAAACTTAACTCCCTTCCCAAGTTTGAACAAAAACTGGGCCTGAGGCCGAGTAACAACTGTAGTGTTCCGGGAAGGGACCCAGTTGCAAAGAGCCACCTTATGCATAATGGAATACAAGGACGAGAACCTAGTGCTTGGTAATTGCTCAAACCATGAATGAACCATCCCACCCGACAGAAAAGACACAACCTCATCCATATCATCCACAGAAAAATTACCCCGGTGCGTAGTGGTGCCAAACAAATCATCAATAAGGTCAGGGGTAAAGGCAAACACTTTGCCTCGCAGAAAAACCTTCCCATAGTTCACAGAACTTAAATCGACAATTGATGGCAGCATATTCGCATAAAACTCAAGAACGATATCCCTAACAAAAGGAATGGCGGTAGAGACCGTGGAATGCATACCATGGAAACGGAGATAGGCTATCAGGTTGTGGCGCTCAAACAAGTCAAACGGCACCTTTCTCTCAGCGATCATATGTCGAGTTTGATAAACATCAAACAGCTCAGCAGCTTCAGCGGTTAAAAACTTCTCGGAGAAGGGCTCCATATCCTCAATTTCTGGCGAAGGAGTATCAGTGCCAGCTGAGGATTGGGAATGATCACAGGCACCCGAGGAGGACTGCGCGGGGGAACGCGATGGAACAGGAACAGATGCAGTGTGGGAAGACGAGGCAGACTGTGAGCGATTCAATGTTGGTAAGGGACCACCAACATGACTAACAACATCGTCCTGTGCAGCTGCCATCTTTTTCTTCTTGTCCTTCTTGAAAGCAGCAAGAACATCTTTCAGGGGAAAATCCATAGAAGAGTCAGGGGAATGTTCAAAAAGACCTGTATCAAACTCAGGCGAAGCAGCAGGAGTTGGAGACGGTGGGGGAACCTCAGCAGCAGGCGACTTGGCGGAACTAGTAACTTCGCCAGTTATAAAATCTAGCACAGTATACGGAGGCGAAGAATACTCAGTAGCAGATGATTTGGGAGAGATCTTGACATTTGCCTGGCTCGGAGAAACACTGTCCTTTTTCTGGCTGGGTCTCCTGTCGGCTTTTCGTACGAGTTGCTTCCGGCGAGTAAACCTCTTCTTCTCCGGCAAACTGGGAGTAGAAGCAGACGGCGGCGCAACTCCGGCAATCGGAGCGGACGGCTCAAAATCATGATCATCGGGATCAGACTCCACGACAACATCTTCCTGGAGATTCATGTGTTCAATCGGCACGTGGCGACGTGGGCCAACCTTGCTCTTTGGGACCGCGGGCGGCACGACGCCGAGCGGTATGTTGCGCAGACGCCTGGACTGCTTTAAGGTAGGATTCCCTACGCGGCCAAAGGTCTAAGCCACAAAAGCTAAGTTGGGGGGGTTATCGATATCAATCTCGTTCCCGGGCTGCCCAGGGAACACCTGAATAACCGGCGTAGCATCAACCGGTGAAGAAACAGGTACAACGGCGAGAGAAACTGGTGCATGCAAAACAGGCGGCGATTTTGATAGCGGTGGGCTTGAAGAGCTACCACCACCAATCTCTTCACGGATATCCAGGCCGCCTATTTTTGGATATGGCAACGGTATCTGGTCGCCGGAGCGGCGAACCTCCTCTGGCAATTTAGGGACTGTCGGCGGTGGAGAGCTAGACATCCTGCAAAATTCCACAGCAACAAAGAACAAAGAGCAGAAATTCGATAGAGTTGGAGAGGAGAAAGGAGTCTGAGAGTTGTAATTGAAGAGGGGTTTGGGGATTGTGATCAAACGGTAAAAGAAACAGACTTTTAAGCCCCCAAAAAAAATGACCGTTGAAAAAGGGAAGAGAAAGAGTAAAAAAAATAAAAGGAAAATTCCCTAAAAATCTCACCAGCCGATTTTAGGAATAAAACACGAGTTTTAGTTCCCTTTTTTTGTTTAAAGCACAACTCTTCCTCAAAATAGGTTTTATGACCACATAAACCGCCTTACTTACTTTACTTATTATTCCTCCCCTTTTTTTTAAAAAAGTATGACTTAATCTACAAAATAGGCCGAAAATACAAAGCTGATTTTAATGAACCATCAGCACAGATGTACCTATCTTGTGTAATGTTACCTTTCACTCACCAAATTCACCTCAATATTACCTGTCCAGCCGTCCGATTATAACTCCACTGAAACACTTGGTTAGCTCAATTCAAAACAGAATTAAGAGATTTCAAGCAAGACAAAAACACAAGAAACATAACGCACAGTAAGATGGCATCTTCACAAGTATGAATGTCCTACGGGATGCCTAAAAATCATGACCTAAAAGGTTAAAACAGAACACATTATGATTTCAGTGTTTTGATCCAATGTTGCTTTTTATTACCAACAACATTATAAACCAACATTGCTTTAGGTGAAGTCAATGGAAACTTACCCCTTAACCCAAGTTAATGACTACGTCAAAATCTCTCAAGAAGGCGAATTTTAAAGATTGGAGCATTTTGGGTCCAGATTTTCTTCATCCTTGAAGGGTTTTAAATCTTTTAATTTTCAGCAAATGTTGTTAAACACCTCTTGTTTTTGGACCTGGGAGAAAATCAGTTTCTGCGGGCAAGTTCCACAATCACCTAATTTCGAAGAGGTTGGTCCTTTTTGTCATTACTTTTATTGCAACAGAGGACCTTATTGCACTTTCAATCAAATTTAATGCATTAGTATAATGTATGAAAAGAAAGATAAAAAATGCATGCAAAATAATACAGATGTTGTGACTGATGTTGATAAGAGGTGTCACAACATCACAACCAACATTGGTTAGACAATGCACATACCGAGATCTCTTCTCAAACGAGTGAAGGTCTCGTAATCTAATGGCTTAGTGAAGATGTCAGCCAGCTGATTATCAGTTCCAATATGTTCAAGGCTAACAATCTTCCTCTCAACTAGGTCTCGAATAAAGTGGTACCGTATGTCAATGTGTTTTATTCGAGAGTGCTGGACTGGATTTTTGGAGATGTCAATGGTACTGGAATTATCACACAACACCGTCAAGATACTACTATGTAGACCGTAGTCTTCAATCATTTGATTCATCCACAGCAATTGTGTGCACGCACTTCCAGCTGCAATGTACTCGGCTTCAGCTGTAGAAAGAGAAATACAATTTTGCTTTTTGCTGTACCAAGAAATTAGATTATTACCCAGAAAAAAGCATCCTCCAGTAGTACTCTTCCTATATACTACAACCCCAACCCAATCCGAATCAGTGAATCCTAAAAGTTCAGTACCAGTATCTTTCGTGTACCACATACCTAGTTCGGTTGTACCAGCAATGTACCTAATAATTCTTTTAACCGCTTTCAAGTGTGACTCTTTTGGATTAGACTGATATCTAGCACATAAGCACACACTATACATAATATCAGGTCTACTTGCTGTCAAATACAACAAACTTCCTATCATACTCGTGTAAATTGTGTTATCAACGCCCTTACCAACATCGTTTCTGGTCAGCTTTACAGTTTTGCCCAGRGGCGTTTTCTTAACAGTTTCACCCTCTAACCCAAACTTTTTGACTAAGTTCTTTGCATATTTAGTCTGGGAAAGGAAAATACCTTCATCAAGTTGTTTAATTTGTAAACCAAGGAAGTACGAGAGGTTACCTTCCATGCTCATTTCAAACGTATCAGACATTCGAGTGACAAACTCCTTGACCATCTGCTCGTTAGTGGATCCAAAAATAATATCGTCTACATAAATTTGGACAATTAAGATGTGCTTGTTGGATTTAAGAAGAAACAAGGTTTTATCAACTTCTCCTCGTCTAAAATTCAAATAAAGCAAATGTTGAGTTAGCCTTTCATACCAAGCTCTCGGAGCTTGTTTTAAACCATAAAGTGCCTTTTTCAATTTTAAAATAAAATCAGGTTTTTGAGGATCCACAAATCCTTTAGATTGTTCAACATATACTTCTTCACTTAATATCCCATTTAAAAATGCACTCTTAATGTCCATTTGATGTAGCGAAATTTTCATATGACAAGCAACAMAAAGCAAAAGTCTTACCGACTCAATTCGAGCAAAAGGGGCAAAAGTCTCATAAAAATCAATACCTTCAATTTGCGTATACCCTTGTGCGACAAGTCGAGCTTTATTTCTCACAATGTTGCCTGCTTCATCAGTTTTGCTCTTGAATATCCACTTGGTCCCTGTCACATGAGCATTCTCTGGCCGTGGAACAAGATCCCACACATCATTCTTGGAGAATTGGTCCAGCTCCTCTTGCATGGCTCGAATCCAGAACTCATCCTTGAGTGCATCCTCCACGCGCTTGGGCTCTATTTTAGAAGGTACAATGACTCACGAATTTTAGAACAATTAGTAGACAAACATACATACCTTACCATTTCCTTGAAGTATATTTGTCGACGTCTTGTACTTCTTTCGTCCATATCACCAATAATTTGGCCTACGGGGTGGTTTTTCTGGATTCTGGATGGAATATCCCTCTAATGAAGATCAATGGGATCTGCTGGATCTTCTTCCTCTGAATCAGAGTCAGATTCTGCAATTTGGCTCGATGTTGGTACTGATGTTGGTATCCCAGTATCAACATGGTTATCAACATCACTTAAGTTTCTGAGTTCAGCGTCTGAATCTTTGTTTTCAATACCTGCACCATCAACTGAAGTAGGAGTAATACTGTCCTGAGGGTTTTGATCATAAACCAGATCATCATCCTCGACAGGCTTGACTCCACTTGTTAGATCATCAAACTTGACATTTACGGACTCAAACATACTTCTTGTTCGAAGGTTAAATAACCTATATGCATGAATATTTTGAGAATAGCCCATAAAGATGCACTTATAACTCTTTGAGTCAAGTTTAGCAAGATGATTTCTGTCATTAAGAACATAGCAAACACATCCAAACACATGAAAATAGCTCAAGTTTGGTTTCTTCCCAATCAACAATTCGTAGGGAGTTGCACATGAACCTGGTCTAAAGTAAGTCCTATTTGTGATACGACAAGCAGTGTTCATTGCTTCAGCCCAAAATCTTTTAGCTATTCCATTAGAAATGAGCATAGTTCTAGTCATCTCTGCTAGAGTTCTATTCTTACYTTCAGCTATGCCATTTRGTTGAGGGGTAATTGGAGACGAAAATTCATGACTAATACCCTCAGAAGTGCAGTACTTTAGAAACGATGCATTTTCAAATTCCTTTCCATGATCGGTTCTAATTCTACCAATTTTTACTTTAAATCTTACACAAGGCTTCTTTGCAAGTTTTTTGAAAGCCTCACAAGTTTCAGATTTTTCTTTTAAAAACTCTACCCAAGTAAACCTAGAAAAATCATCAACCATCACGAAAACATACCTCTTACCACCAAGACTCTCAACCTCTAGTGGTCCCATGAGATCCATGTGAAGCAGTTCAAAGCAAGATGATGTAGTGAGATTTTGTTGGACTAGATGTGGCACCCTTACCTGTTTTCCCTTTTGGCATGCCTCGCACACCGGAATAATCTTGGTGTTGAGTTTGGGCAGTCCAGTCACAGAATCTTCCTTGGCCAACCTATCCATCATCTTGTAATTTACATGTCCAAGCTTTTGATGCCATAGTTCTGCATCACTAAATTGGGATAACCTGCAAAAAGTATCACTGTGAATTTGGTAGCAATTATCAGAAGTTCTTTTACCAGTGAGAATACATGATCCATTCTCCTCATAAACTTCACATTTTTCTCGGTTGAATTTAACGCTGAACCCTCCGTCGCACAATTGACTTATGCTGATCAAATTTGTTGTAAGTCCTTCTACTAGCAGCACATTTTCTAATGTTACAACACCAGGAACATGGAGAGTCCCTTGGCCAACAATTTGGCCATTTGCGCCTCCTCCATACTTCACTTTTCCACCTTTGGATCTGACAATGTTGGAGAGCAATTCTTCTGAGCCTGTCATATGTTTCGAGCATCCACTGTCAAAATACCAGGCTCCATAGACTAGAGACTTCAAGGAGGTATGGATCATATTGCACTTGATGCTGTTTTTCTTGACCCACACTTGTTTATATCTGACGTTGGTATTGATGTTGGTAGCGCGGTTACCAACATTGGACTTGACAGGCATATTTGTCCTCTGAAAGTGTCTTCTTTCCCCAATGATCTTCCAACAGAAGGGTCGAATGTGGCCTGGTTCTCCACAATGATGACACACGAATTGTCTCCTCCTTCTCTTGTGGCGTTTGGAAGAATCTTGATCTTGACTCGACAGTTGCGTGGGTTGACTTGGCTTGAATCCTAATCCATGCTTAGAGGACTCTGGGAAGCTAACCTGCAAAATTTCATCAAGCTTCGCCTTACCTTTGTTTAGATTTGAAATTGTTCCGCGAACAGTGGTCAGTTCGTTCCTAATCTTTTCAAGCTCGGCATCCTTCTTGGTGAGAGATGATTCCAACCGGATAATAATTTCGAGCTGATCCTCCTTTTCCTTGGTTAGCTTCTCTACTTCTTTTGCGATCGCTTTGAGTACCTGTTTACTCCAACTGACATACAACTTTTTGTGATCTTCACTCAGCTGCTCGTATTCCTCATAATAGTCAGTGGTCTCAACATTCAGGCACACAATGTTAGCTGCAAGCAAACCAACATGGATATCGTCGTCCCAAATAACATGGGAGAATAATGTTGGGACTGGATCAAGTGACTCGGAATCATTAAAGTCTTCAGTAAAGTCAGTAGCGATCATACTTTTCTTTCTAAGAAAGTTGGGACACTCATTTTTGTAATGTCCCCAACCTTTGCATTCGTGACATTGTATCTCGCTGAGTTGTTTTGAAGAACTTGACACATTGGAAATTGAATTTGAGGACTGAGATTGTGGAAGAGTTCGTCCAGTATACTTTGGAGTGGATCCTGTTCCTTGTACTTGAGCTTCCAGAGTTGTTCTTCTTCTTCAAGAATTTGTTGAAGCGTTGAGTAACAAGGGCCAGTTCATCTTCTTCGAGAGTAGTCGACTCCATCCTTTTAATAATACCATTAAAATCAAATTCCTCGTCATCTTCATCCCCTACTTTATTTAGATCAGAAGAATAGGCAACATCCTTCTCTTTCAAGCTAGAGGTGACGTATTCCATCTCGTATTGCTTTAGGTTTCCAACTAAGGTGTTGAAATCGATGTTATCAACATCCTTGAATTCTTCTATTGCCACCACCTTCATGCTATAATTCTTTATAATGGATCTTAGCAATTTTCCTACAAGACGGGAATTTGTTATGGGTTCACCCAACTCTTTGCACTCCTCTGTTATTTCCGCCAATCTCACAGAGTAGTCCATGATAGATTCTTTCTCATTCATTCTCATATCCTCGAATGTGGACAAGAGCATTCTTAGTCTGGATTTCTTCACGCTTGCTGTTCCTTCACACACCCTTTGGAGTGCGTCCCAAGCATCCTTTTCCGACTCACAATTCTTGATGATACGATAGTAACTTGCATCTACATAGCCACACAAGGCGTTGATGCATTTAGAGTTCCAATTTGCAGCAGCTGCTTCGTCAGCAGTCCAATCTTCCTCTTTTTTGGGAATGACATCGCCCTCGCCATCCGTGACACGTGGCTTTTCCCATTCAACAAGGACGGTCTTCCAAACACGTTCATCCATGCTCTTCAAGTGCCACCTCATCCTCTGTTTCCAGAGAGAATAATTCTCACCATTAAGGATTAAAGGCCTCGGGTTGCCTTGAGCATCCATAGCACCTAAAAAAAAGGGATCAATACTTAAAAGGTTAAGTAACCCGCTCTAGATGCCAATTGTAAAATTAGAAGGTCTATGGTTTTCAAAATAAGGATCAAATTTACGATGTTGTTAATCAATGTTAACAACACTGGTTAACAACATCGACTAAAATAACACAAAGTAATGCAACGGATATTTAAAATAGAGAACACGATTAAACAAATTTAGTTCACAAGTAAATACTTGTGAACTTGGGTGTACAAACCCGAAAACTATATTTCTTTCACTTCACGTTCAATACACAATATAAAGTAATATATGAAAACTAAATATCAAGAAACTTGATACTAAATACTTGTTGCCGGAATAGCAAGATCTTCTCCGTTGGTCACGCAACTTCAAAGATCTTGTTTATCACGATCGTTGGCTCCAAGTAACTCTCTTGTGTTCTTCTTCTTTTATGCGTCTTCCTTGCGTCGTGCGTGTGTTCTTCTCCTCAAGAAATCCGTGCGTGAAATTCTGATTAAAATCGTGAACCAATTGTAGGAATACCTATGTCTTAAATAGACAACTAAGAATCCTAAATTTGGTAAAATTCTAAAAACAAATCCTAAACACAATATATAAATAATTAAAGTCTTGTGCATAAACTAGGAAACATAATATTGACCTATATCTAGTTTCCTAACTTATTTTGTGCCCGAGAAAGGCAAATAACAAAATAGGAATTATTTTGGCATGTCATTGGAGATGGCCTGATCAAGAAAAAATTAGAAACCCCCAACCCACCATCCACTTCAATTAATACCATCAAGTTCTAAACATGTTCTATGTATTGAGTGAAAATAATTCATCAAAAACAAGATCAAATGTTACTCATATCCCAAACTTAAATTGTTGTATTCAGAAAAGATGACTCTGCCCTTTTCGGAATATTTCAAAAGAGACATTATGAGTCATGACCCTTCATATTAGCCTACGTACGTCAATAAGATTATCATGCTTATAATGAGGAATTATTGAACAAAACTATAATAAGAAAAATATACCTGAACTGCACACCCTGAGATCAATGGACCAACCACTGAACCACCAACAACCCTATCCCCGGGTTGAAAGCTTAGTTTTAAATGGTCTTGTTGCACAGTTCCATCTCGACAAATTATGTTTTGGCCTGTTAGTGTCGCAATGGAATAAGTACCCTATAAAAGCAACAGTACAGTGATAAGTATGCATATACAAATGCTTATCTGGTGTTTGGATCGACAAATTTGAATTAATTGAAAAGGTTTCGAGATCCATGAATTTCAAATACCTAGAATTTGATTTTCATTCATATGATATTTAGTGTTGGTGTAACACTGACTTGGGATGATTTCGAGTTTATTACAAGTTTTAAATTGTGCCTCAGTTATTATTTAATAAGTAATAAAAACTATAAATTTATATATTATATAATATATATATATATATATATATATATTTATATGGGATTATATTATTTGTGCAGTATGTGTGAAACATGTACTGCATTGTGTTTGTGTGTGTGCAGTGTGCGAAATATGTGTATAGTGTGTATTGTATTTGAGAGAGAGTGAACTTTTCGTATTTAATATTAACAATTAAATAGAATATACCGACAGCAATCATCCGTCGGTAATTAACTTTATCGATGAAAATCATCGATCCGAAAACCGTCCACACTTAATTCCCCTGTTATTCGGCGCGAAACTTGTCAACATATGACGGCGTTGGAAATCCATCGGCTTGCAGTTAGAATGTGTCTTTCTAATTTTAATTGTCAATTTGATTGGTAATCCGCCTATATCATTCAGTAAATTCGTCGTTAATTCGTGATTTTCTTGTAGTGTGATTGTCTAATTTTGCTGCTACCTACTAGGATCGTCCAAACATGTGGGCGTAATTAAAATGAATAAGTACATTTGTGGAAAAAAGCAATAAGTTCGCGACTGAAATTTTTGACGGATGTAAAACATTGGGTAAAAACCGATGGTTTACCGTTGACTAACTAATAAAATTTGTTTAAGAAGTTATAAAATAATTCACCGACGGAGAGTTAGCTGTCGGTAATATGTAGTTTTTACTACTATTAAAACATGGAATTAACAAAAAAAATAATAACTATTAGAGACATATCTATCATGAATTTAATGTAAGTATTTTTAAGGAAGAAAAATAAAAGATAACAGAAACTACCTCTCCAATATGTACCATTAAAATAGAAGGGCAAAAGAGATTTGCAACAGCTGCTAAGTGGATATCAGGGACCCTTCTTGCTTGAGGTTGCGAACGTCGACGACTTGATCCCCTAGTCTGTTCCGTCCTCGGACACTCGAGGGCGAGGATTACTGGACGTTGGTCAACTGATGAATTCCCACATGCGGCCATTTCAGTTTTATACAACCGTGATTGAAAAACTGGAATCGATTATATATGTAAGGAGCCTTGGAGATTGAAAAAAAAACTGCGAGCTCATTGCGAGCTAATACTGTGAAGAGCGAGCTAAAGTGAGCTGAGAATGTATTGCGTGTATATTTGAGTAATGTTTTTCATACATTCATTAATGAATTACATGGCTATTTATAGCAATACAGATGACTAGTGTCGCCCTAGATCCTACGGTCAGATTTAGCACAGTACATATAATAACGTATGATATAAACTTGTGGTTCACATTGCTTCAGTACAATGGACAGCTGTAGCAGACTGAACTGTACTAATTTAGGGCTGTCGTCATCTGACGTCCTGTAGGCTCCTGATGCTGAGA
>BMAC01000641.1:668744-681394 GCA_014905375.1 Phtheirospermum japonicum | reverse complement strand
TTTTGATAATTGCACAATGGCTTCT
Source organism: Phtheirospermum japonicum (assembly GCA_014905375.1). Lineage (NCBI taxonomy): Eukaryota > Viridiplantae > Streptophyta > Magnoliopsida > Lamiales > Orobanchaceae > Phtheirospermum > Phtheirospermum japonicum. The sequence continues at coordinate 681,369 of BMAC01000641.1, read as the reverse complement.
GGATCTTGAAGAGGCTAACAAAAATTAAAGTTTCCATAATAGAACATTTTTAAATCATGAAAATCCAAAAAAAAATTATTCAATAAAGTATAGAAAGAGCATAGATGTAACATAAATTTGTGTAGTTTAAATGCGACAAACAAATAAATAAATACATAAAAAGGCAGGTTATTGATCCAAAACTCTCAATCACATCACAGTTGAGGAATGGTGCTAAGTCTGTCCATCATTTAGCCTTACATATCCCACGGTAACCTGCATTTTGCAAACACTTTAGATTCAATATTACTGATATATCGTCCTGGGCGATATACACAATGGCGAATAGGTTTTCCATAAAAGACAAATAAAAGTTGTCTATTCAATTATATTTTAAACTAAGCAATAAAAGGTTCATCAAATGGAGAAAACAAGGCATTATTAAAAGATGGAAATTTGAACAAGCGAAAATAAACTAGAATATTACTATATAACACTAAAAGAGCAAGCTATCAAAGCTTAAAGTTTGTACGAACCATTCTACTTCAAGGTTTGCACCAAATGAATATTATTTCAATTCAAAAACTATTATAAGTAAAATTAGATAGTTATTGGGAAAAGACAATCATCACGTTATAACTAGGAAGAAAAGATTTACCTGAACCTCACACCCAGCTATCAGTGGACCATCCACCGAACCACCAACTACACAATCACCTGGTTGAAAGCATAGTTCCAAATGGTCTTGTTGTACAGGTCTATCTTTATGAATTACGTAAGCACCTAGAAGGGTCGCAATGGAATATGTACCCTGAACATGCAACAATTGTGTTTGAATTGAGAGATATAAAATTGAAAGGATTGCAAAATCAACAAATTTCAGCATGTTGAATTTGTATTCCATTAATTTTACATTTACTGTACTGAGTGTAGTATTGTTATATGAAGATTTCCAATCCATCAGAATTTTTAAGTTTGTAAGATTTTTTCTTTTTAAATTAATTATTCAAATATACATCTCAATGAAAATTACAGAAATTATAAAATTTTAGTGTACTATGTTTGCGATAAACGTTCGATGTGTCCGAAACGTGTGCTCTATGTGCGAGAAGGGAAAGAATTGCACGCACGTGCAATGTGTGTGAAATAAGAGCATGACTTATCAACATCTCAAGTCTCCCAATATCAATCTTTCTATCAATCTATCTAAGTATATGTGTTTGCAAACGCGCGCACGATACAAAGGAAATGAATATTAATTACCACTGGAAAACTTATTTTACCTTGAAGGTGGTTGTCAAGCCCTGTACTTTTAACCTCGGGTTAGATACATCGCCCGATATAGTAAATATACGTCCCTCCACGGACATACACTTTGATCTAGAATGTACATTTTGTTTGTTAACTTCAAAGAAAGCTCGTATTGTTTCTCCAATATCCTAAAAATAGAAAGTTAACTACATGGTCAATTTCCAACAACATCGTACGGTATATTGCATTACCTACTTTTTTAATAGAAACCACTAAAAAGAATCAATATAATGTATGTACAAAAGACTTTTATCTATAGTTGCATAAATGTTGTTGCCGAAATAAATGCTCACATTTAGCGCAGTAGTGTTTGTTTATCAAACATTGGAGCGTTCAGTAAGAATGTGTGTTTCTAATTTTAATTGTCAATTAAATTGGTAATCCGTTGATATCATTTTGTAAAATCCGTCGTTAATTCGTGATTTTCTTGTAGTGTGATTGTCTAATTTTGCTGCTACGTACTAGAATCGCCCAAACATGTGGGCGTAAATAAAATGAATAAGTAAATTTGTGGAAAACAGCAATAAGTTCGCGACTGAAAGTTTCGACGGATGTAAAACATTGTGTAAACACCGATAGTTTACCGATGACTAACTGATAAAATTGGTTTAAGAAGTTATAAAATAATTCACCGACGGAGAGTTAGCCGTCGGTAATATGCAGTTTTCACAACTATTAAAACATCAAATCAACCAAAAAATAATAACTATTAGAGACATATCTATCATGAATTTAATGCAAGTATTTTTAAGGAAGAAAAATAAAAGGTAATAGAAACTACCTCTCCAGTATGTACTGTTAAAATGCAAGGGCAAAAGAGATCTGCAACAACTGCAAAGTGGACATTAGGGACCCTTCTTGCTCGAGGTTGGGAATGTCGACGACTTGATCCCCTAGTCTGTTCCAACCTCGGACACTCGAGGGCGAGGATTACCGGACGTTGGTCAACTGATGAATTCCCACGAGCGGCCATTTCTGTTTTATACAACCTTGATTGAAAAACTGGAATCGATTATATATCTAAGGAGCCTTGGAAGAAATTAAGGAGAATAAGAAACAGTTTGATAATTAGAATGATATGAGAGTTGAATAGAATGATAGAGGCTTTATATAAATGCAATGAATTAAATATTATTTGCACCATTGGTAAATATGACAAATATAGGATAGTGAACTTGCACTCTGTCAGAATCCAGAGAGAAATGGAATACATATGATTAGGGAATGAAAAATTATAATGAAATCCAACTGACAGATTTCCTAATAATGATTGTGTGGCGAAGCTACTACGTACTTTCAAACACCTTTCGGAATTCACTAATTATTTTTTACCGTTATATGCAAACATTAAATTAATTGACAAATATGATTACGGGAAAGGCTGTGTTTGCACCATTAGTATTCTCAATTTTAAAAAGAAGCGCATTTATAAAGTATATTAATTATTAAGACAGAGTGGAAAGTTTTAATATAATGTATAGGACATATATTCACAACAATTATCGTGTGTTGACTAGTTTAAGACTCGTTAGAAATTCATTAATTGTGTTTACCACTGTTCGTAAGCATTAAATCGATTGACAGATAAGGAAAAAAAAATTATTAAATAGAAAAAAATCTGTATTTACAACACTAGTAAATGTTGGTTTGTGAAAGAAAAACTGCAAGCTCATTGCGAGCTAATACTGTGAAGAGCGAGCTAAAGTATTGCGTGTATATTTGAGTAATGTTTTTCATACATTCATTAATGAATTACATGGCTATTTATAGCAATACAGATGACTAGTGTCGCCCTAGATCCTACGGTCAGATTTAGCACAGTACATATAATAACGGTATGATATAAACTTGTGGTTCACATTGCTTCAGTACAATGGACAGCTGTAGCAGACTGAACTGTACTAATTTAGGGCTGTCGTCATCTGACGTCCTGTAGGCTCCTGATGCTGAGACCTATCAGGTCGGTACTCACTTGTCTTGAATGTATCAGGTTGTAATRCATGCGACCTGGATATGTTGGGTCGGCAGTTGAGCGACCTACAGCTATTAGGTCGCCACATTGTTTCGAAGTCCCGCGACCTACTCCCTACAGGTCGCTGTGGCTTGTACTGTTGTTTAACAGTTTGCGGAGTATAAAGTACTTTTAAATAGAAAAAAATCTGTATTTACAACACTAGTAAATGTTGGTTTGCGGAGTATAAAGTACTTTATATCCAAGACCTCGTTCACGATGGTTTAAATAGCACTTTCTTGTTAAACAACCCGTCACTAGTACAAAAAACACATTGTAAAACAGATATTATAGAACGATTGTTATTATGTGAATTTTAAATGTGATAAAGATGATAAAGTCTTGTTCATAATGAAAAGCAAGCGTGATATGTCAATTACTCAGAATTACATTGGAGATTTTGTTTTTGGGTCTACTTGTGATAAAAGTTTAGAAACTTTGATAATGCTATGTCAACATTTTTTGGAATGAGTATTGTCGTTACTTCTGTTGGAAAATGTGGGATCAAAATAAATAGCAGCGGAAAAAATATAAACACTCTTATTTATTAACACACAATTATTAATGAACTCTTTTAAACAACTCATACAAAACTCATACTTACAAATGACAATTTACATGGCTATTTATAGGACTAAAATGAAAAGACACAACTAATCATGTAAAGGCACAAAATATGAAAGGACACGCATGTTCATGAATGGACACTATATCAAAAGTCACATCCATTTATGAATCTAYCTTATATTATTTAACTTTCAACATCCCCCCTTAACCTTGATTCTCTCGCATTCCAAGTTTGTGCCTCAACTTCTCAAAATTTTCGCGTTTCAGGGGCTTCGTGAAAATGTCCGCCACTTGGTCTTCGGATTTCACGAACTTAATTTGAACATCTTTTTTAACAATGCATTCTCTAATATAGTGAAATCTTGTGTCAATGTGCTTGCTACGATCATGAAAAACAGGATTTTTTGCTAGTGCAATCGCTGATTTGTTATCGACAAATATTTCCGTTGATTCCACGTCACCAAGGTGAAGTTCTTTAAGCAAACTCCTTAACCACACAGCATGACAAACACTTGACGTTGCAGCAACATACTCAGCTTCACATGTCGAAAGAGTAACTATTGGCTGCTTCTTCGATGACCATGTGAATTCACATCCTCCAAAAATAAAATACAAAACCACTCGTGCTCTTACGGTCATCGGGATCTCCGGCCCAATCGCTATCGCTATATCCGAACAATTTCATTTCTCCAATTTTTGGATAAAATAAACCAAAATTGATCGTACCTTTGACATACTGAAGTATTTGTTTAGCCACTTTGAAATGATACTTTGTAGGATTTTCCATATAACGAATAATGAGACCAACTGCATATAGAATATCGGGCCTCGTGCAAGTCAAATATCGCAAACTTCCAACCAAACTTTAAACAAAGTTGGGTCGACAAGATCTCCATTTATATCCTTCGAAAGTTTGGTCCCAACATCAATTGGAATATTGGTCGGCACGCATTTCTCCATCTTGAATTTCTTTAAAATTTTGTTTGCCTAGCCTTCTTGGGATTTAAATATCCCATCTTTCTTTTGATGCACCTCAATTCCAAGATAGTATGCCATTAGACCAATGTCCGTCATCACGTATTCTTTAGTCATCTCTTGTTTGAATTCGTTAAACCACTCATCATTATTTCCTGTAAAAATAAGGTCATCGACGTACAAACACACAATCAACATGTTACTTTTATCATCAACTTTTACATAAAGGGTATGTTCATGAGGGCATTTCTTAAATCCTTTCTCCATAAAAGTTTGGTCGATACGGCTATACCAAGCTCTTAGCGCTTGCTTCAAACCATACAACGCTTTCTTTAATTTCAACACTTTTCCCTCATGTCCTGGTAACAAGTAACCTTCTGGTTGATCTATGTAAACTTCTTCTTCAAGTACTCCATTCAAGAATGCCGACTTCACGTCCATTTGATGAATTTTCCACTTCTTTCGGGTTGCCAACGAGATCAAAAAACGGATGGTTTCTAAACGAGTTACAGGGGCAAAAACTTCATCATAGTCAATTCCAGCCTTTTGTTTGTATTCTTTGACTACGAGCCTTGCCTTGTAAAGTTCTATCTCTCCTTTTGAATTCTTCTTCGCCTTGTAAACCCATTTGACTCCAATGGATTGTTGCCCTTTTGGAAGAGAAGAAAGTTTCCAAGTCTCATTCTTCTTAATTGCACTAATCTCATCATCCATGGCTTTCTTCCACTTTGGACTCTTTAACGCCTTTTCAAAGTTTATGAGCTCAGTATCAGCAAATAAGCAGAACAAGTTTGGATTTTGATTGAGCTCATAAATTTCTCTCAACGATCTTGTCTTTTGAGGTCTTCTGCTATTTGAACTCTCGCTTTCCAATGAAGGTTGGTCACATGGGGGTGGCGATGGAGGACTCGAGAGCTCCATCGGCTCTTCTTCGACTTCTTTCAAAATAGACTCAAAAGGGTAAAATGTATATTGCTCTTTATCTTGAATACTCCAGTCCCAAGAACTCTTTTCGTCGAACACGATATCACGACTAAGATTCCTTTTCTTCTCAACTGGATCATACAACTTATAGCCTTTCGATGCTTGATAATAACCAACAAAAATATATTTTTGACTCTTCACATCAAGCTTGCTCCTATTTTGATCTGGTATGTGGGCATGTGCAATACTACCAAATACTCGCAAATGTGAAATGCTTGGTTTGAAACCACTCCACTTCTCTTGTGGTGTTTGATCACGAACACTTCTTGTCGAACTCTTATTGGACAAATAAACAGCACATTCCACAGCTTCTGCCCAAAATTCTTTTGGCAAATCTTTGCTCTTCAACATGCATCGAACATATTTATAATTGATCGATGCTTCCTTTCCGCGACACCGTTTTGTTGTGGAGAATAAGCAACGGTAAGAGATTTTCGAATACCATTTTCTTCACAAAATTTCTGGAACTCCGTTGAAGTGAACTCGCCTCCATTATCAGACCTTATTACCTTAATTTGATAGTCACTTTTCTTTTCGACTAGAGACTTGAACCTTTTGAAGMTTGTAAARGCCTRTGACTTGTTCTTRAAGAAAAACACCCAAGTCTTTCGACTAAAATCATCAATYAAGGTCKGAAAATACCGATTATTTTCGAGTGATGATGGTTCGATAGGTCCGCATATGTCCGTATGGATTAGCTCCAGCGGTTTCTTCGCTCTTGAGAGAGATTCTTTTGGAAAGGAGTGTCGATGTTGTTTCCCTTCAAGACATCCTTGACAAATCTGATCAGGATGATTTATCACAGGCAGTCCTCTCACTAACTTCTTAGACGACATCATCCTCAATCCACCAAAATTTATGTGGCCGAGCCTCAAGTGCCATAACCATGACTCGTCTTCAAAACACGCTTTCAAACACTTTGCCATGTCGTGCTGAATTTTCAACATGAACATTCTATTATTTGACATTTGTACCTTGGCTATTAACCTTCCTTCGAAATTTCTTAAGTACAAGCTTTGGCCCTTCATGGGCACATCGTACCCTTTTTCGAGCAATTGCCCAATGCTCAAAATATTTGCTTTCATTCCACGTACATAATAAACATTTTCAATGAATTGGTGTCCGCCATTCTTCAATCGAATGAGAATTCTTCCTTTTCCTTGGATGGTGATTTTTGACATATCACCAAATGTGATATTTCCGGCAACAATAGCATCAATATCAACGAACATGTGCTTCTCCCTGCACATGTGATTACTCGCACCCGAGTCGAGGTACCACGAAGTATTTTCCTCTTCGATTGACGCTTTCAATGCCAACAACGATTGGTCAGAATCTTTTTCGACAAGATGAGCCTTTTCAAAGTTAGACTCATTTCGGCACTCCGAAGCATAGTGCCCAAACTTGTGACAATTATAGCATTCGACATCTCGTTTATTTTGATGACGATTAAATCCACCTCTTCCGCGATTTCGTGATTGACGAGATTCCAATTGTGACTCTTCATTATTGTATGGAATTGTTCTTCTTGACCTCGTTCACGTCCACGACCGCGTCCTTGTCCATGACCACGACCTCTACCATGGCCTCTACCACGACCTCTACCATGGCCTCTACCACGACCGCGATATCCAAAGTTACTAGATTTATGTTGGTCGGAATTGATCATCATTGCTTGAAGAGATTGCTCGACTTCCGGTTCTCTCATTCGTCTTTTTAATTTTTCTTCATGCACTTGTAATTTTCCGAGCAACTCATTCAAGTTAAAAGTCTCGACATCATTCGACTCTTCAATGGCTATTACAATGTAGTCGAATTTCTGCACAAGAGATCGAAGTACCTTTTCAACAACTCGCTTTTCTTCTAACTTTTCTCCATTGCTTTCGAGTTGGTTAACAACAATCACAACTCTTGAGATGTAGTCGGATACTTCTTCGAATTCTTTCATCTTCAAGGACTCAAACTCTCCTCGTAGTGATTGGAATCGAACTTTCTTAACTTTGTCGATGCCTTTGAAAGCATTGTTAAGAATATCCCACGCTTGCTTCGCAGTGGTTGCTTGTGAAATCTTTTTAAAATTGTTGTCATCCATGCCGAGTTGAATGATAGAGAGAGCTCTTTGACTTCCTTTAAGCTTTTCTTTCGACTTGGCTTAAAGTAGCGGGATTTTGTGAAAAATCATATTCTATTTCAATGGTTTCCCAAACATCTTATCCACCAAGATATGTATTCATTTGAATGCTCCATCGATTGAGATTATCTTTCGAGAGCTTTGGAAATGGGAATGTTCCACTTGCAGCCATCGTCTTTTTAGAGAATCGAACCTTGCTCTGATACCACTTTGTTGGAAAATGTGGGCTCAAAATAAATAGCAGCGGAAAAAATATAAACACTCTTATTTATTAACACACAATTATTAATAAACTCTCTTAAACAACTCATACAAAACTCATACTTACAAATTACAATTTACATGGCTATTTATAGGACTAAAATAATAGACACAACTAATCGTGTAAAGGCACAAAATATGAAAGGACACACATGTTCATGAATGGACACTATATCAAAAGTCACATCCATTTATGAATTTAGCTTATATTATTTAACTTTCAACAACTTCTAGGTATAAAAATTAAATAGTTTGAAAATGGGATTTATCCATCTCAAGCTAAGTATGTTAAAATCTGAGTTGAATGTTTTGGGGTAGATGGTGTTAAACTTAAGAAAATGAATGTGGTAATTATTCAAAAATCGTCTAGGGATGATTTTGATGAGAATGTTGGTCACACTGTGTGTGGAAGCATATTAGGTAAGTTGATGTATTTAACTATGAGTCAACCGAATATTTCGTGTCCTTGCGCTTGCTATCGGGTAGATCATAAAGTTACTCACCCAAAGGCCCTGCAAACGCATCATTAGATATGTTGCTGGTACTTGTGATTTAGTAATTTGTTATTTTAAAAATATTAATACTAGACTTGTTGGGTATATATGAATTCTATCTGGGCAGGTGTTTTGAATGATATAATGAATACTAAAAGGGATCGTTATGTAGGAAATAATTTAGTTTTGTGATATTTCAAGGAATTAAATTGTTTGTCTTTATCAACATTTGAAGCTCGTAGTAGTACTTGTCCCAAGTCACACAGGGTGAATCAAATGGTTAACGAGTGTGGTCTATATAATGGTGTTTTAAATCTTCTTCATGACAGTTGAAGTGCGATTGATATTTTGAAAAATCCAATCCATCATTCTCGCACAAAACACAGAGATATTAAACAATCCGGAATAACACTTGATTTTACTCTCATGTACTTGATATACATGGGACGTTTGCGAAGTAGAAAGAAAACTATCAGAATGCATACACGAAAGAAGACAAAATTAGAAATGTCGTTGGAGCAGTGGTCTCTCATCCTTCTCTCATCACAGCTGATTTTCTTGTTTTATATGTATACAAATAATATGCCTACACGTAGCATGTTCCAGGTTGTTCTATTGGTGGATATATATACTCACTACTCCTTTGTCTTGTAATCAATCAATGCAGTCAAATATTTTTCTAGTATGAGCCCACAGACGTCTTCATCTTTATCTCTTGATTACAGCTTTATGCTTGGTTTAGTTTCAGCTGTAGCTTTCCAGCACGTTATCAGAGTGGGTTGATCCGACCCGTCTCTATACCTTTTTTCTTTTATCTCTTTCTTTCCCTGTTTGAAATTTGTAGCGTCTGATGCCAGGCTATAGCAGGATAATTTTGAGGTTGTGGTTGTGGTTGGATAAATATCTATCATGACTTTAATGTAAGTATTTTTCTTACAGAAAATAAGTATTTTTCTTACATTAAATTAATAATGGAATTATACATCATATGCAATCACAGCCTTTAATGGAATTATACATTATATGCAATCACAGCCTTCCCCGTAATCTTATTTGTCAATTAATCTAATGTTTGCATATAACGGTGAAAAATAATTAGTGAATTGCGAAAGGTGTTTGAAAGTACCTAGCTTCACCACACAATCATTATTAGAAAATCTGTCAGTTGGATTTCATTATAATTTTTCATTCTCTAATAATATGCAGGAGTTCCAAACTGGGAGAGGTGTTGAAGTGTTGTAGCACAGGATGACGCACTCTAGTCTTCTATCCTTTCTGACACACACCACAAATGGATGAATTGTTAATCACTAGTTTTGGAATATCTCTTACAACATCAGGCTTAACCAGTTTCTCATTCACTTTTTAGTTAACATGGCCCATTTTTTAGTGCTATAACTCAGACTCTAAAGGTTGTAAACTTTAACATTAGATTTTGTTGTACAGTTTGTAGTAGTTGTTGATTGTTCTTGTGCCAGTAATAATACATTGATCAGTATTATCAAGGACCTCGCACGATCCGATTGAATTTTACACGAAGATCATTATACATTGATCAGTGTTATCAAGGACCTCGCACGATCCGATTGAATTTTACACGAAGATCATCATCGCATAGCTGACTAATGCTAATGAGATTAGCAGCCAACCCGCTTTCACCAGTAATAGTTCTGAAGCCTGGCAATCCTTCCCAACAATCTTTCCATGAGCACCACCACCATATTGCACTTTACCATTATGTAACAAAGGTCGGTCAAGTCGGTACAGATCCTGTCATGTGACAAGAGCACCCACCATCAAAGTACCATGAACCTTCACCAAAGGAAAAAACGCAATCAGTGGCGGTTCAAAATAGTCATTGGTGGCGCTTCTGGACCGCCTCTGATCCGGACAACATTTAAAGTAAAAAATAACACGGGTGGCCGTCCAAACCGCCACTTAAGAAGTGCCACCAAAAATAGAAGAAGCGCCACCAATAATACTGAGAAATAACATCGATTTCTTGAGAAACTGATGTCGTTGACAAAAAAACATTAACATCGGTTTAGATATAACCCATCTAAATTCCAAAATAATAATTAAAAAAAGGAATTAAATGTTCTTCTATTTTACCAATCTTAATCCCAACCTATAAATACCAAACAATTAGTGTTCTTGAAATCTACATAACACAAAAAAAATACTTGTTTAGAATCAAGCGACATCCAAGATGAGGTATATTGCAGTCCCAGCATCATTAGGCGATGCATTTGTTTCTTCTTCTTCTTATTTGTATCTCTTCTTATTTGTATCTGATTTAGTTGATATTTTGGTATAATTGTGTAATGTTCATTGTTGATAATGATTTTTTATGACTTGAAAATAAGAATGATCAGTATTTATTATTGAATTTTGGTATTTTTTTTGTGATATAATATTCACAATATTTATTATCAGAACGTGTTTTTGAAATATCCGTTCTAATATAATGACTTTTCAGAAGGTTTTTTGATACCCATTCTAGAATATAGACTTTTCCAGAAAGTGTTTTCTAAATACCCGTTTTAAAATAAAGACTTTCCAGAACATGGTTTTTAAATATCCATTCTAAATAATGACTTTCCAGGACGTATTTTAATACTTGTTCTAGAATATGGACTTTCTAGAACGTTTATTATCAAGAACATAGAATATGGACTTTCTAGAACGGATTCTAGAACGGTTATTATCGAGAACAAGAACAGACCCAAAATACGACCTTTTAGAACAGGTAAGATAACCGTTCTAGAGTGTCCATATAGATGAAGACTAGAAATTGTTAAATCAACTGCTCTTCCAGAATTGCTCTTCCAGAATGGCCGGTAATACCACCTAAGGGCGGATAAACCGTTCACCCAGTTCCGCTACACACTTCTACTAAGGGTGAGCTTAATAGGATCAAGAGAACAGCTGTATATAGAACGCAGCAGAAAATACCATCTGCAATGCCAGTTTTATCCATTCTAGAATGTTTCAGCGGCACTAGTGATATTTACAAATAGGAGTTCAATTAGTTCATTAGGCTTACAATGTTGAGTTAAACACTTGCATTATTATGTTAATCCAATCAGAAAAAAAAGTGATTAACTACTCGAATTATGAAAAAATAAATAAAGGAGATAACAAGATCATTATTCATTTCCAATTTCTCAAAATATTCGAACTCGCCAAGCCCCAAAAAAATTATCAAGCTAATTTGTCGATTAATGTCTCCTGCGTCACAACGACTAAAATTCAATCCACACACGAAGCTAAGCAAATAAACTCGTCAACTAATTCATGGATCTTGGATAAAACACTTGAATAAGTAAAAGTGAAAAAGGAATTAAGAAAAATGGGGGGAAATGGGGAAAAAAGCAAGAAAAAGAAAATTTACCGTGCTTCTTCTCTGCTCAGCAGCAACAGCCAGACCAAAAGCAATGAGATCAAAAATTAAGAGAGCGTTGACTAAGAGCTTGGACGTCATTGAAGAAGTAGCAGCACTGGAGAACTTCCCAAATCTAGATCTTTCGCTTTTTCTTACTCCTGGAATTGTCTGCTTCGCTTTCTCCTTTCTATGATGGCAGAGAAAGAAAAGAATAATATGTATTAGCTAAAATAGAGAGTATGGTTGAAAAGAATAATATGCATATCACTCTTCTTTATTCTATCAGTATTGTACTGTTCTACCATAAGTAGTTGGATACTGAAGTCTTACCTCGACCCAAGCTCGTCATCTTCAGAGTCCTTCTGACTCTCGCCTTTCATGATCACCGTGTCCTTCTCGATCCGGACCTTGATGTTCTCCTTGCCCACTCCAGGCATGTCGACTCGCAGGAAACAGTGTTATCAATGGCGGATTGCGGGTCATGGCGGCGAGGCCAAAAACCGCCATAAAAATATGGCGGATGGCGT
>BMAC01000641.1:655540-668519 GCA_014905375.1 Phtheirospermum japonicum | reverse complement strand
TTTTTTTTTCTTTTTTTTTCTATTTTTCTCCTGCTCCTGCCCTGTTTTCTGTTGATTATATTGTTATTTTGAAGTCTTGAACTTGTTGAAATACTTTATGTCACCGTGAGACCTATGCATTTCTTATCAATTTACTATTTTTAAGCTTTTATATTTTTCTATATATTTTTACAATATTTTTGTATGTATAAATATATATATAATATTTATTTTTTTGCCCGCCATACCTTCCGCCATATCCCGCAGCGCGGTTAAATTCCGCCACGCCATGGCCGCCATTTGATAAAACTGGCAGGAAGAGACCATGAACTGTGTCTTTTTCTTTCAAGTTTTCCTAATAAACTCGACGGAGTCAACACCAGGGCCCATGTTCATCTTCACTGTAATAACAAAAATTTGATTATTAGCCATTTTTATCATAAAGGGGGAGAAAATTAATTGAAATGATGTAATCATTGCAGAATTGAAAGATTCAAACAGAAATTTGCTATGGAAAGAACGCAAAACGCTTATGAACACTTAACAACAAGCTAGTCTCAGCTCATTTCCAATTTATAGGTACAAATATTTAGCTTAAAAAAATGCACAAAATAAAATCATAAATCCTGATTCAAATAGATCTAGAGACATTAAATCGAGACCTAAGTTCAAAATAAATTCCAGAAAGCATAAGAGCTCGCTCAATTTCACGATACAGGTACAAATAAGCAACATACTACAACATACAGTTCAAAAATAAAAATGTATTTTGAGTTGAAAAAATAAAATTGGAGTGAAATGCTGCAACACAGTTACACAGACATATCGAATTTGACTACCATAGACATCTGGATCTAGAATCACAAAAACACATGGATAAATAATTTTGTATATTATATTAATTTCAGTCAAAAATAACCAAACGGGTACAGTGGTGCAAGCTTACACCCTAATTCATAAAAATATGGGCATCGGCTTCTTAGGTCCACATGTGTAGCATCAGCCGCTATTTCTTCACGTGTTAGATCTGGCAATGGAAACTAGAGAAATTAAGCCCAGAAGGACCAATAATAATAATAATAATAACAATAATAATGATAATAATAATAACCCACATTTCATATCCGAATTAACAAAGCAATTTAACAACTTCATTTGTCTTGCCTTTCAACCTGAAACATAAATGTTTTTTTCCAAATGCAAACAAGTGAGACACCTCAAGTTTATTAGTCTTTCATTTCATAATTTCATGAAAAAGCATAATAACATAAAGCACAAACTAGGGTTGAAATGAGATATTACTCTGTCAAAACACAGAGGAACCCTTATAGATAAAAGTTGTCGCAAATACAATTCATGAACCAGATTCAACCTGAAATTGATGAAATAGTAAAGATTTAAATTATCGTTGATTAAGATTAAATTAACAGGAACTATCCGATTATTGACTAATATATTGGGTACCACCACAATTAGCACCAATACCTTATCCATATCGTCACTAGAAATCGAAAAGCCCAACGCCATTTGCACTATATTTGAACACCAATTTAACAAGCTAATAATATAAGCCAGACGTAAAAAGCATAATTTCATATCGAAATCACTAATTTAACGGAGCAGAGAAAGAAGCACTACAAAAAAAACTTAAAGTAACACAAAATTGTAGCACTTTTTATATTAGGTATTTTTTGTAACACATGCTTGTAACACTTTTTATATTACAATATTTACGTAACATTTATGTAACACTTTACAAATATGCAACACTTATATGTAACACTTTTAATTAGGTAACACTTTTTAAGTAACACTTTTTTTGTTAATTTTTTTGTAACATAAATTTGTATCACTTTAATTAAAAATTTTAAATAACACTTTGATTTAATTAGTTGCTAACACTTTTAAAACTCATTTTGCAAATACAATATTATAAAACTTTTTAAATGAAGATAATCTCATAAACAAATTTAATTTTGTAAAAAAAAATATAATTTTAAGTTGAGTATAAATTCTTTATATTTGAATAAGATATTGCATTATTGAAAAAAATAGGTGAAAGTATTCAAATATTCAAGCCCAATAAAAAAAACCTATTCAAATAAGAAAAATAAAAAATAAGAAATAAAAAAGCACACCCGCTGGGCGGGTAAAATGGTATTATATATACCAAAAAAATGTTATAGTGGAGGAAAAATGAGAAATGTGTATCATTATGCTAAAAAAAAAAAAGAAGAAGAAACAATTAACACAAAACGTGTTGGGTAGAAAAGAATAACTGTTGATGCCTCCTCTTATTTCAAGATTAGCAGCATAACAGGGGGAAAAAACCAAAGGCAAACGTTGCTGGGAGATCGTGAGATTTTTTTCAGGAGCACAAGGAACCCACGTTCTTGCGAAATTCGTCTTCTATCTTCCGCCCGCAACAAAAATATTTTGGCGCCAAAAATCCCCACATATCCATATCCATTTTTTACTCCCTGACTGTTAATTACCACAAAGCACAATTATTTCCCCAATTTTAGATTTAGGGATGATGGATGAGTTTTAGGGCTCTTCATCTTAGTGATTGATCAACAAACCCTTACTAAATAGACACAGGTGTGAATTTCAATCTTTATAGAAATATGTTTATAATTTTGTGAATTATGATATTACATTATTATTTTCTTTGTGCAGCAGCAGCCATGGAACAAAGCACGTAGAGAAGGTGTTCGATAAAATGCCAACAAGAGTAAAAGTTTAATTTATATCTAATTTTACAGCGCTTCACATGTACAATTTATTCATTCTGTGATTCTCACTGTTCTCTTAATACAAAATTCTACACATGTACCTCATTAGCACGTGTGGATAAATATTAGAATGTAATAAGGTTAATGGTTGTTTTTCTTATTAGTTATTTTCTATTACAGAACTTTTTTCTTCAATTGATACATATAATCACCAATATATACGAACTTGTCTTGCGATTCTAGTACCGGTTGTCCTTTTTTTTAATTACATGCTATAAGTACCAGTGGGCCTTTTTTTTAGCCATTAATTTTTTGATCATCATCATATGGGATGTGATAATTTTTGTCAGAAGGATAGGCCTTAGGATAGCACTCACTGACTGGAGGGTTCGGTTAGTGAGTTGAAATCACTACACATCAATTAGTATAATTTCAACTTTTGATATTTTCATACAAAAAGAAAAACACTTATTAAGACTCATATGAGCCTATAGGAACACAATAATGAGAGTCATATTAGCCCTTCTCCCCTTTTTTTTTCTGCTCGTCTGGTTTTTGTGCGATTGTGGTGTTTTTAGATTTCAATATTATCTGTAGAACGTAAGAATCAAATGCGTGTGTCCTCTTCGCATTTTTTTTTCAAGTTATTATTTTTTTGTCAATTTGTATATTGTGTTTCAGGTGTAGAGGTAAAACCTGGAAAGCCAATCACTCATTATTGTAAAAATGCTAGAGGCGGGCTTCGAATTTCCCAGGTATTAATTCAATTAGAATGACAGATAATCCAAATCGATGCTGAGATATTTAATTTCGAATTAATTTTAATATTAATCTTTTGTTAAGTACCAATAAATTTATTTGTATTCTACTGATCCTTTAGGCAACTCTGGGAATTGGTGAGTCTACTAGCAAGACTATAGTACAATGTAACATGGGTAAAAGAAGCCCAGTCTTGCTCCCAAATTGTTGTTTAATTCCTTTTATTTTTCTTAAAATTAAATAACACAGAAAACGGAAGCTTTAATTGGAGAGYWAAAAAAGAGGCATTGAAACTGGTAAGTACACAGAATATTGTGTGTGTATTTGTATAATCTGAGGGGAAATTGAAAGAAAATATTTTTTGTTTATGTATAAAGATTCTTACTGGAAGCCAAAAAAGYAAATAGTCCCTCTTCRAGCACTTCCTTTTTATTCTTAGTTTTCTGCTCAATGGGGCTTATCGTTGGTMAATTGGTTTAAGTTTTTATGCTCAATCAATCTAATTTTTTGTTGATGACTGGGATTGACTGGTAATGCAAAACCCATTTGATAAGGCGGAAAGTTGGTGCTTTTGGAATACGATTTGGTCTTGCAGTGGGGTGAGTTGGTCAATTTAAAAATCTGAAATGAAAAATTAAAACTTTTGTTCATTGTTATTYTAGGATTACTTTTTTGTCTGAGATTATAGATTATTGAAATCCTTTTTCTTAGAATTTCTGTTAATTYTGATATATTTCCTGGTTGATAACAGTTGGTCAACAACAGTCACTCTGAGCAAAATTTATTCAGAATTATGAGCAGTGGGTTAAAGAAAGCCACTCCAGATGGTTGTGAAATTTTTTTTCCGAAGTGAAAGAGGGGAAGGTACCATTTTTACACACACAAACACACTCTTTCTTGATTATTTGTGTGTGTATATGTTTTTCTAATGAATGTATAGTGCTACCACATGATAAAACATGGATATTGCAGATTGACGAGGTAAGATGGTTAATCTGGCCACAATCTGGTAAATTGGCTCTTTATTGTTCGGATGCATCAATTTTGAGATACTTGAGAGCAAGAAATTGGAATGTGAAGATGGCTGTTAAAATGCTTAAAGCAAGTATAAAGTGGAGATTAGAGTACAAGCCAAAGAAATCCGTTAGGTAATTAATACCCCTTGATCTATTTGAGTATAAACATATACTTGATTGTGTATGTTTTTGATTCCGAGTCATGGGATTCAAATCTCGGGTATTGAGATTTTTTTTTTTTACTGTAAATATCAAATTATGTGTGATATTGTATTATTAGTTTATTATATTGATGTTTAGTTGTATTTATTTAAATGTAAATATAAATAAAAATAGAGTGATGATTGTTAATTTATACACTAGATGTTAAATCATGTTATAAGTTGGTAGGTGTGGATTGACAATTTGGATTTAGCATAAACGGGTATACATTTCCAGAATCCAAGTATGTATATAGTGTTGTGACTTTTTTTTTTTGAGAGTTTAGTAATACTAGCGAAGTTAGATTCTATCCTTTTTATTCTTTGATGCTTCAGTTTTAATGTAGGATGATGTTGCAGTGGAAGCAGAAAGATGAAAGATTTATAGATCGAGTTACAAAGATAAGTATGGGAGGTCGGTTCTCGTCATGAGACTCAGGTGCCAGGCTAAATCTCATACTCCTAATTTCTTGTTGTTAACTATGCATAAAATCAGCCGGTTTCATAAATTTTATTTTATTTTAACTCCTTCCACTATGATAACTAATTGCTAATAATGTAAATGGACTTGGCACTCTGAGGGATTATTTAATGATGTAATCATGTAGATAAAGAGCTTACCTTTATATGAAAGATACATATTAGTTTTCTGTTTTTGTAATTGACTTGCAAATATCCTTTTTCTTAATGGTTACTTAATTACTTCGCAAAGCTGAAAAATGATGTCTAGATCTCAAAATTGTCATAAAAAGCTTGCAATCTTTTGAATAAAACACTTTCAATATCTTTAAATTATAAATAATGGTTGTATTTTTGCATCGTTTTTTCTTTGAAGATGCAACACATTTGTTTTTGCTCATTTTTTCAAATATTGCTGAAAATGTTTCCAATATGCATCATTTTTTGACTATATTTTCAAATCCTACCTACTTTTTCATTTAAATACTGCTTTCTTGAATTATTCCACAAACTTGTCAGCCAAACACATTTTAGATCTGGTAACGTCTTGAAAATTGAAACTGTATTCATTTTCAGAACATTCCTTMGGTTTTTGCGTTAAATGAAAACATATTTGGATTAGTGGGATGCGAAGTTTGACCTGTTGAGTTACTAAGTTCATGTAACATTTATCTTTAGTATTTATGTTTACTTTCTTCCAAATCTATTTTAAAGATCTTTTTTTCTGAAATGGAGCCTTTACTTTTTTCGAAATGAGTTTTTGTCTGAAAAATGTTAAACTGTACCYAGTAACAAACTCGTAACTTCATTTTCAGAAAACAGAAATGYAAACGAAATGCCCTTTCGACTTGTAAACTTCGGTAAATGAGTTATATTATTTATTGTAGAGAGAATTCAACCGTTAAACTGATTACTTCACTTATCAATAATATGACCTAATCTTGTATGCATTTTGCTTCTCAATATATGCTTTATGGGCCAAAAACTGTTGATGTTTTTGTTTCTTTTTAAAKAATARTGTATTAAAGTGTCCAGAGGCTAATTTCATTTCATCATTTTTATGTGGTGTTTGACACAGCAATATGAATGGCTAATTYGTTCACAATACAAACCAGCGGTCTCGGCTTGGTTTCRGGCTCAACCGTCGGAGAATGSACCGGCGGCYCGATCTCCGCGGCGGAGAATACCATCTCCGCCGAGCAGCTGGAGCTGGAGATGCTCTGATTGGTTGTTGATGGAAAGCAGAGCAAAGTTACATTTAAGGATTTTCTGTATTTTTTTCAGGTAATTATAGTTAGTTATTATTATTATTTCCTAGATAGTTTGTGCTTATTCTGGTTTATTTATTTATTCTTGTTGTGGAAAATGATTTTTATTTTTAGGGCACCCTTCGATATTTGAGGAATTGGCCTCGACGAGGAAAGACGGGTCTTTTTTCCAAGACTGCAGTCATTGGTGCCTCCCCAGAGTGCCTGATTCTTGGAATGAGCTTCTCTATGCTGTTTTAGTCAATTCTGATCAGAAAAATATTATTAAACATGTGATATGCGTATTAATTCATTAATTACATCGACGTAATTAATGTAATTATTTCATTATTTCAACGTAATTAATGTAACTATGGACTTTTAGACATTGTCTTATTTATTCATTGTGCATTCTTACCTGTCTACTTTGTTATGAATATTTCACAAGTATCTTAATATATTTGTTCATTATTAATTTTGAGTTAATTTTAGCCATTGAAAAAATATAAATGCATAGTTCGTAATTGATAAAAGATGATAATTGAAAGCAAAAAGGAATAAAAAAGAGTTTATTTATATATATATATATATAGGGCTAAAAGTGTTACATTATCTTTAATGAAGAAAGTGATACGATTTTATATCATAATTGATAGATTTAAAGTGATACAATTGATAGATAAAATGTTACCATAAACTAAAAATTACTAAATAGAAAGTGATATATTTTGTAAAAAAAGTGTTACCTAAAACTTAGATGTAACACTTATAAAATGCTATTTGTTAGTGTTACAATTGGAAATTTAAATGTAACACTTGATAAAAGTGTTACTAAATGTCATAAAAGTGTTAGTTAAGATTAAAAGTTGTTAGTGTTACAATTGAAAATTCAAATGTAACACTTGATAAAAGTGTTACTAAATGTCATAAAAGTGTTAGTTAAGATTAAAAGTAGCACGGGCAACTGTAGCATGCATCAAAATGATACCTATAGTCTATAGTAATACTTTTTGGCTATTAGATAACACTTTAGTGATGATACACAAAGTCACTTTTTTGGTAGTGATGACAAGAGCTACCACGATTGAGCTCTTGCGATATTCGTCTAACCACCACAAAAGATCCTCCGCCGCCACCGCCTCTATCATCCATTTCCTCACTATCAGTACGCCGTACTCAACCGATCATCTTATTTTCTCAACAATATTTTGAAATAAGAATGGTAAACAAAAATAAAAAATAAAAGTTGACTCGAGTTTTTATTAGAGGAAACAAATCATCTTTAGTGCAAACCTTATTGCTAAAATTCAAAATAGTCATGTTCTTCATGCTACAATTCTTCGGTAAATGCCAGCTATTTACGCATGAGACCCAAACATCCACAAAATTGAAGCAAGATCAAGAAGGCAAAGGATCCCAAAAATGGCAGATGGACAAAAAATGTATCTAGGAAAATACTTTGATCAGGACAACATATAATATTCTGCTGATGAAACTTGCATTCCAAATGCCAATTACTTTTAAATTTTATGATATCTGTACTGTTCTGATGTCATGTTCTTTACTAAATAGAAATGCCAAGATCCAATTATTTATTTTTAGCCAAAAAACTGCAAATATTTTAATTATTCTTTCAGCTTCTTGAAATATAACCACTTACTAGAAAATTCATCTCGCTAGCAACAAAACAAAGAAAACTCACACTATTTGCCTCTGGCCATTGATTACATCCAACCGATACAAACTGCACCCTTTGCTGAAAGGGAAGGGTTTTTCCTTCCATTCTGTAGCATATAAATTAGAAAAAGTCTTAAAAATCTCAAAACCACTAACTAAATTAAATAACAAATGGAGAAAAAAGAAACAAAAATTCAAAATCTATCTTACCTAAATGCCAAGTTACCCCTGCAGCAGAGCTATCCTCTTCAGATATATCATCAATAGCAAACTGCAAATCTCTGCTGATTGAATCAATAAACTGATTAAAGAAATCAAGGATTGCCTGCAGCGAACAAAATTGAATGCAAACAAGTTAGTTTTAGCTTTAATTGGGCAGACAAAAATTAAAATTATAACTGCATTAGAGACCTTGCGGCCACTGAAAGGTCTGGGGAAGACGAGGTCCTCGTAGATGCAATTTACGGCGATAAGATCCTCCACCGAGGCCCAATCGCGGCCGTTGATTCCACCATAAAACTTTCTGACGCGTTTGCCACCGATTCTAACTCTGTCGCGGTGGATACCGCCACCGCCGCCAGATTATTGCTCCGCGGCACCAGGTGGTTACTAATTGAACGAACCGCAGGGGCAGTGCGATTCCCATAGCTTTGAGAAGTTGCGTTTCTGAGAATATCTTGATTGGTGCAAGTAGCGGTAATGGCGTGGACGGAGTTAGACGGTTTTCAGTGTATATGTTTGATATCAACCGCTTCCTCTTGTAAAAACGCCACCAATAATATAAAAAACTGTTTGGCAGCCCTCCATTATAAAAGTGCCACTAATTTAAAGGCCTAAATATTGATCCCGAATATTCCTACATAATTAGAATATATATTTCAAAATGCCGCAATAAAAAAATTTTTCCCCAAAAGTTACCGTCAATTTTTTTCCCAGTATTCATGTGCTCACACGAATTCTTCTATATTTCTGTAAATTATGCTGTCAGACTGTTTAAGATAGTTTATGATATCAAACAAAGCTTGACACTGTTGGGGTTATTTTTTTCCACGTCACTATAACAAAAACCATGACATTATACATTGGAGAATAATTTATTTATACACTTTCTAAATTACTGGTGTTGCTAATTTTTATTATGTCAAAAGTATAGCATTGGAGATACTCTAATGAAGCGATGCCCGAATTTATATTATTGGTGGCGCTTTTATAGTAAAGCGTTGCCCGACATTTTATTTTTATTTTTTTTGGTGGTACTTGATAATAAACCGTCTGCTTTATTATTGTTGGTGTCGGTTGTTATCAAATAAGTGCCACCCGGATGATTTCTTTTTATATATGAGGGGGTTTTGATGTAAAAACCGCCACTTTTGTACATTTTGTGGCGGTTTGAATACAAAACGCTACTTTTAAGGCGATGTTAATTTAATTTTTTTTCACTAGTGACACTTGACTTGAGTGAGATGTAAATCATATTACACTGAGTCTCAACCTTTTTTAACCATATCATTTTGAATTTGCAAGCAGTGTTAGTCCTACTGTTAGAGCAGGAGTTCTGCAGCATTATCTTGTCTCTAAACGCAAGGGTCCTCTTCGACTTGAGTTTTTTATAGAAAGGTCTGATGTGTTCGGGTTCTAAGCAATGATGACACACATAGCTACATCTTCAACGTTTAGAATTATTGAAAGAGAAAGATCCTTCTGAAGATTGAGTTAGAAGTGTTGTCAAGAGTCCTATCTATTTTTTCTTCACGTTTAGTTAGAAGAGTTTCTAGACATAAGACAACTATTTGTTGTTCTTTATCTGTTTGATTTATCGGTTTGCTTGCATTTTTATGGAAATTGTATTGAGAAGGTTTGACTTTGCTCGTACATGATTGAAAATGGAAATGACCTTGACACTAGTACAGAAAATGAAATTTGAGGCCCCCGATATAAGGCGGTTTAATTTAGGACCGCCACAAAATTGATATACGTGGCGCTTGTTTCATTTAAACTGCCTCGTAAGTATGAAAACAAAATCGAAGGGTGGCGGTTCTTGATACGAACCGCATCACATAATAACAACAAAGGCGGTTCTATAAAAAACCGCCTCATTTAATATGACCGGGCGGCGGTTCATTTAGGAACCGCCTCAGATATACTTTGGCTGGGCGGCGGCTTATATCAAAAACCGCTATGTACAAAGTCAGAGACGGTTCTATCACCGAACCGCCACCTGAAATTAAAATTGAACTGCCGTTTAATTAACCTATGTACCTCTCTGCAATTTAAAAAAAAAAAAATCATCTCCCTCAAATACGACCAGCCAGAAAACCCTCTGCCTGCATTGCTCCTTCATAACCTTGCTCCCGCCCTTGTTAAACTCGTCGTCAATATCATCTCCACATTCAACTGAAGTAGCCGTCACCTCCCAACCCTAATTCTTCGCCTTCTACATCAGGTATGATACTTCAGATTTTTCATTAATTATGTATTATCAACTTCGTGTTATTAATTTGTGTGATTAATTAGAGAGAAAATTCAATTGATTGTTGCAAATAAAGATGGGAATTTTTAGCTATGAGTAAGGTTTTAGGTTTATACGGGTATTCGCTTTTTTATAGTCTTCAATTTTGTAAAGGAGAAATCGACCTTGCTCTCGCGCTCTTGATACGYCACTCCSTTTGTCGTCTTACCGTTCKCTGATAGGTAATCCATCTYATTGTCCCTAAAGATTTAATTTTTTTTCGTTTATTTCGTTTTGAAAATTCCCAGTTTAATCTTGCCAAGCCATACGATTTCAATTATTATATTTTTTGTATCCTTGTCTTAGCAGGTCGTCCTACAACTTCTTTAGAAACCAAACCAAAGCAAAACATATCAAATTTGTGTTGAGGCACTTACAGAAGAAAGAATATATAAAGATTTGACTTTCAATTTGTTTTGCAGCATCAAGTAAAGGATTGGAACTGAAATTAGTTTAAAGATAACAGTGAGACATCAATTGATTTGCCTTGCAGTTGTTTAGTTTTATTCATTTGTTAATACAATGCGCGCAGAAATGCTTTAGATGTGACCGGACGCAAGTAGCATATCAAGGCAAAATATTATCTTAAATACAAGTTTATTAGCACCTGGTTGCTTGCAGTAACATTCTAGGGAATTGCTAAAACAGCCAAAAATCTCTACTATGGCTTTTCACTTATTATAAATATCCTGATGTGAAAATTGTGCTATTCGGGCAATGTGAAATGTCAAATACATGCAAGAAAATCTTATATATTTATACTTGATGATGGTTTTAGGTTAGCACTAGGCAGTGTTGTAAGGGAAAATGTTGATTGAGTTCTTTTTCTTCTTATTCTTCTTAAAAGTTGAAAAARAAACTAATCTTAATACAGGGATGCTATTGTGACCTGGATTAAGAAGAAAATTGGCCCTGGCATATCCAACATAACAACAATAGAGGATGCAGAGCGTATATTAACATCTGAGAACAAGGTCYCTTTGGGCTTCTTTACTCATTGYTGGTAAGCTAACTTTCCCTTTTTTCCTTTTTTACCCCCTTCTCTGTACCATTAATTGRATGCTGTGGTTGACGCCTTCTTAAATCGGCACATTGTTCTGTCCTCCTGACTTTCTTGTTTATGACAAAGCTGTCATTTTTCATCTGTTATATGCAACCGATACACCTTATACATGAAAGCAATCTTGACTTSGTTCATTCTAACTGTTACAGGGTCCTGACAGTGAAGAGTTTGCCGCTGCYTCAAACCTTGACGATGACGTCAGCTTTTACCAAACTGCAAATCCCATTGCGGCAAAGCTGTTTCACTTGGAAGCTGATGTTAAGCAACCTGCTTTGGTCTTGTTAAAGAAGGAGGCAGAGAAAGTGACTCATTTCGGTAGGTACCCAATACAGGTCATTTTTGACACACCCGCTCGTTTCTTCTCTTTCTGAAATTCGTCTTCTTGGTTCTTTGTGCAGATGGGCAATTTAAAAAATCTGTAATAGCTGAGTTTGTTTCTGCCAACAAGCTTCCTTTAGTGACCACTTTTAGCAGAGAAAGTGCACCGCTGATTTTTGAGAGCTCAGTAAAAAAGCAGGTCAGTGCTAGACTACGCATTAGAGTCTTCAATTTTTTTTTAAGCTCAATTTAAAATAAAGTCATTATGGATGAAGTAAGAAAAAAGGTATATAAGGAGTGATAATATAGTTTTTTTTAGACATTATCGAATGGACCCKGATGCATAGAAATGTTCTCATTTGCGTATCTTTATCTATGTGTTCATTGTTACCATACTGAACTCCTGATTGTCGTTCTCAGCTTTTCCTCTTTGCCACATCGAATGACTCAGAAGTACTTCCAACATTTCAAGAAGCTGCCAAGTTTTTCAAGGGACAGGTACTGTAATCAGCTACTAAAATATTTGCTTGAATTTAAAAAAAAATCAATAGGTTTGGGAATTCTGGTTCTTTAAAAAATACCTTCATATATTTCTGCATGTCATACAATGTCACACAATTTTGATGGTAAGTGTAGATATTTTAGCACTTGTGAAGTTGCAATTCTACAAGAAAGAACCGATTGTCTTATTAAACCAAAACTTCTTAACTAAAGTAGGTTGAGGCTTTTGCTATGGATCTACAACATTTTAGTAGTATAAATATTTTCATATATATTTTTAGTGTGTATGTGTTGGGTTCTGTTGAATCTGATAATTATATATAAAACATCATAACAAGAAGCTCTTGAACCAAAAAAAAAAAAAAAAAAAACAAAAAACAAACAAACATGTATTCAACCTTAATTTTTTCAAGTGCAATTTCCCCGTCAAGAAAATATTTCTTAGTATCATCATTTCCTGCATAGCCCAAAACCTACAAGAAAACATTAGAACAGTTTGGCAATTGATTCCATCTA
>BMAC01000641.1:571277-655238 GCA_014905375.1 Phtheirospermum japonicum | reverse complement strand
ATGTAGATTTCGTGGGAGGTGCAAAAGGAGAATATAATAATTACATTTTCCCCAGCTGCGTAGTTTGACTCAATCCAGGATTCTTGTTGACCACTTAAATTTTAAATAACAAAACGGTCAACATATCTCATCTCTCAACTGCCAAACCGTACATCCCCACAGCATATATATTTCCTCATCACTTCAGCCAATGTTGGCGTGTGATTTATTTCATCAGGCATTTGGGGAGGCTTTCTTGGAAGATAAGCTCAAACCATTCTACAAATCAGATCCAATTCCTGAGACGGTGAGTTGTAGACATCTTTCCACGTCCGATTAATTTGTCATTTTAATTTGTTAACCAACATTTTTCTGAAAAATTTCACGTTACAAAATGATGAAGATGTGAAAATAGTCGTTGGGAACAATTTTGATGATATTGTTTTGGACGAGTCGAAAGACGTTCTTCTTGAGGTATCCATTGGACTAATCTTGGTGTCATTTCTTGTTGTAAGTAATTTACTTACCGCACCTTTAATTATTTTATATATATTTTTTTTAATTATTCTGAACATCGTTGTTTACTTTTTCAATATAATTATCTAATTTTGTAATTATGCAGATACATATCAAGTAGATTGAAAGAAATTGGAGATGCGAATATTAAATTCTTGTGCCCTTCGATTTGTTCACAAGCACACTTGACAAGTGATAAAAACTCTACACAGTTATATTTGAAGCGTGCTATGTTAAAAAGTTTCAATAGTGATTTAATTTTCCTGCCATATAGCAAATCGTATGATTTATAAATTAGATATTAATTTCTTTGTGATTATTTATGTTTTTTTATTAATCAAAATTTTATATTCACTAATTTTTTCCTTAATATAATTGTAGCCACCATTGGATGTTGATTGTTATATGCCCACACGTTAGAAAGGGTTATATATTTGATCCGGCTTCAACGACAAGTCCCAAAATAATAAAGGAATTGACTTTGTAAGTATCTTAGGGAACTTAACCTCTTTCTTTAGTTTTTTCATAATATGCATCCTAAAAAATTTATATTTATCGTGTTGTACTTCATTTAATATAATTTGAATTTTATAACTAATTTTTATTTTTATTATTCTTATTTTTCGAAGTGTCGAAAGCAACCGGAGTCTACAGAGTGTGGTTATTAAGTTATGCGGTACATGTATGACATCATAAACCTTCATCGTGGTAGTCGCGATATTTGATTGGTAAGTTCACTTAAATATTATTAAAGTTAGGTTTATTCATAATTAGTTATCATTAATAAATCTAATGGTTGGTTCCGATATTTGGATTTTAGGATTGGGTAGCAAATGAAAATTCTTACTCTATATTGGAGTTGGACGAAATACGAAATGTTTGGGCAAGATTTTTTATTGATGTTCTTGCAAATATGTATTAGTAGCGTATGTTATTAAAAAAAATTGTGAACTTCTAAGGTATTATATTAGTTTTGAATGAGATTTTGTTAAATTTTACTTTTGAGTTGTGCACGGGTATTTTGATTTAATGGATTTGTATTTTTTGTTATAGATGTGTATATGCATATTTTGTTTAAGTTATGTAGATGAAAGTAAAAACCCCAAAATTTGGTGAAATTGCTGCTGAATGCATGCGGAGAAAACCCAGAAATTATATTAAAAAAATAAAAAATTTTGAGGCGGTTCTATGCAGAACCGCATCTATTAGAAATAGTGAAATAGAACGGTTTAGAGTTTTGATCCGCCTCATAATTCCAAAAAATACAAAATACGAGGCAGTTGGTACAAAGTACCCGCCACAAATTGCGAAATTAGAGGCGGTTTAAACGAAATAACCGCCTCTAATAATGAAATATGAGGCGGTTTTTATTACACTTATAATGACTATAGGAAGCGGTTCTAAATAATAACCGCCGCCCGGTCAGAAATGGGTAAATGCGGCGCCTCGATTAGAGGCTGGTCAAAACCGCCTCTAAAGGCCGTTTAAAACCGCCTCTAATCGCTCATTTTCCACTAGTGTGAGGCACATATATCACCCTTATTCCGGTCATATTCAAATATATAAGCTACTTAAAATTCCAAATGAGTCCCCTTGAGCTTATGTCCCGTTTTTTGTTAGCCGAACTCGATTTTAGCTCTTATGTCTTCATAAATTATGAGATGAGAGTGTATGATTAATTGACGAGAAATGTGAAGTCGATTGTGGGTTTCGGGTTTTGAG
The DNA here is from genome assembly GCA_014905375.1 of Phtheirospermum japonicum. NCBI lineage: Eukaryota > Viridiplantae > Streptophyta > Magnoliopsida > Lamiales > Orobanchaceae > Phtheirospermum > Phtheirospermum japonicum. Next base: position 653,021 of record BMAC01000641.1, on the reverse strand, counting down.
TTGCTTACACAAAAAAAAAGGAGAAGAAGAATAATACTCCAGCACAAATCATGAAAAGTGATAAAGCATGCGTTCAAGTGAAAAACCTAATGATCAAAAAGGTTAAGTATAGTAAAAAGAAGAAAATTCAAAAAGCTTCTAAGTGTTGTGAAATAAAAGTCGGGAAAGAGTGTAAATATACGAAAGTGTTTCAAATGAAAGTTTGGTAAATTGGGAAAGGTGAAGCGATTATAAGTTTCGGGTTTTAGAAAATAGGATTTTGTGTGTTATTGATCGCGTTTGATCGTGTGTTAGCCACTATATCCAAATGTTCCATACCTTACCAAAGAGACCTCTTCGATTCTTATTTGGTCATGTACTAGGAGCAATTTTGAGCGTCCGATTTGTGAAATCTTGACAAGGTGCATGTATTGACCGATTTGAGCGTAAACCCGTCCTATATATTAAACACTTGAGCGAATTGAGCAAACATCCTCAAAATTTCCTTGGAGAGGAAGCTATCGATTTGGATTGCATTTGAGAAAGAATAATACGAGTAATGCTTGACGATAGCGATTCTATGTTGATAATCCCATCATATTAATAAGAATAAGCACAAGAATTTTTCTATTTGCATAATGTTCACTAATATCCCATCTCAACTGGGCATGTATATTTCTGGGCAATGTACATTCTCGATTCTTTTCGTTGTTCGATGACGAACAAATCGATAAGTGTTGGGTAGTTGTTTTGCATGTAATCGTTGTGTTTTTCCTAGTATTCTTAGTTAGAGTTTAGCATTGTTTTTAGTCGTTTTGAGTCGATTATTCTAGTTCTCAGGTCATTTTCTTGTTTATTTGTTTCTAGGCTTAAAGTGTACAAAGTGTGAAAATGTTTGTGCTATTTTAGGGTTTTTAAGTCTGAATTCTTGTTTTGTAGGTGGCAATAGGATTATATTCACTCGGCGGACGTTTTGGACCGGAAAACGAAAAATCGAGCCGAAAGCATCCAGGATCGACTGAAAAGCTCCAAATCGACTGGTGGTCGATCGACTGGTGACGGATCGACTGAAAGAGCCCCGAATCGACTGTCGGACAGTAGCTAATCTCTTAGAAGCAGGGCAGTCGATCGACCACCACAACAGTCGATCGACTGCCACACAGAGGGTTGCGGGAACTTTGGTGTTTTTGACATTTTCGTCCCTACAAACAACTATATATAGCCCACATCTTGCAGCAATGAAGCACACTCCCCTCCCAACCCAATCTAGGGTTTGGGATCAAATTACTCTCAATCTCTTGGATAATTTTCTCTCTTAGGTTTTAGATTCAATTTCAAACTTTGATGTAATTTCTTTTCTAGATTTAGATTTACTTTCATACTTGGCCTTGAGTTTGTAATCCTAAGAAGAATCCAAGTACTCCCTTGGGTTGCTACTTTGATGCAATTAAATTCAAGCTTTCTTTATTTCTTAATTCAAGTAAGTTTTCTTTCAATTTCATGATTTGTGCTTTAATTCCTTTCTTTGTTCTCCATTTTCATGCTTGTTCTTCATTTTATGCTTTTTGTCTTAGCACCTTGAATTCATGTTTGATCTTGTGAATTGGTTATGGAATCTACTTGAGTGACACATCTAGATCATAGATCAAGTCCTTGATCATTTTTAATTTGAGTGTTTTATGTGATTTATTTTGAATCTTATTTTCATACATAGTTTTAGGTTGAATCTTAGATCTACTCTTTATTGCTTGTTATTTTTCCTAAAGTTTTAAACTTTCACGTCAACTTTTCTTGCCCTCCATTCTTTCGATTTTTGCTAATTAGCTTTATTTAATTTTTTATGTATGGTTGTACCTTGTGTTTGCATGTTTGTACTTGGCGAAACATTACATTTTCATGCTTATTTCCATTATTGCTTGCATTTACAATTAAGGCACACGACCGAGGCATCCGATCAACATGCAATTTCATTTCTTAGCTTAGTTTAGATAGGTTAATTGCCTTTATTTTAATTTTCCTTTACTTTTCAAGCTTGAAACACATTTAATCCTTCAATTGAATCGAATTCCGGTAATACCAAGTCATGAACCCGTTGATATATTTCAACACCACAAAAACTCTTCTAGCAAAATAGCGTCGTTGCGACTCCGCTTGGTTAAGGCTTTCAATTTGATTGTTGTTTCTTTGTGTTTTTAGCTTTCTTTGTTATTTGACGTTTTTTGTTAAGTATGGTAGGTACTCATAACTATGGAGGGTACATTCCCAATATGGGAGGTCATGGTGGCATGGTGCAAACCACGTTGCCAATGGTGGATTCGACTATGGGAAACCCAACATGGGAGGGTATGGTGCAAACCATGTTGGGTATAATGGCTTCTCGGGTATGAATGGTTCGTATGGAGGATATGATGCTCCTAATCACTTCCCGAATATGCATAATCCGACATCCAGGCCATATGGTGGTTATATTGCGCCCAATCAATTCCTGAACATGTATAATGGAGGCTTTAGTCCGAATGGGTACGTTGGTGGTCAATATCCGATTCCCACCCCGTATGGCGGTAATGGCGTTCCCGAACATTGTCCGAACATGCATAATGGTAGCTTTGGGAATCCCGGCCCGTGTGGAGGTCCTCCTACTTCGAATCTCAATTTTGGGATGCACATAACCCTATCCGCTAAAGATCACGAAGCTTATGAGTTGTTTAGCGGTCCGAGATCCATTGTTGAAAGTGGCTCCCTCATCCGCACTATGGGGGGTGTTAAAAAACCTTTTGTGGGATGTGTATGGTGTGGAACGTGTGATCATACTACCGAATCTTGCCCTTTAACTTCCTTGTTCAATATGTCATTGCCTCATTTGGAGGATATATATATATGGAGGCCATGGATATCCGGTGGGACCAGATTGTGCTCCACAATCGTTTGCTCCGCCGCCGCCTCCTAATCCTCCTTTTACTCCTCACGAGGGCCCATTTCATCCGAATACCCCGATGATTGCTCCTACTCCATCCCCCGATCTGGATCTCTTGGTCATTACGCAATAGTTCTCAAGTCCGGTCACATTCCTTGATAAGAGGGGGATGGTTGATAATACGGTCATCTCACCGCCAGAAGAGGAAGTGCTCTCAATTCCAAGTGTTCTTACTCCTCTTGATTCCACATCTGTGGACCTCACTTTTCTTTCTCTTTCAAAAAGTTCTATTATTGATCGGATATATATGGACATGATCGAAGAATTGGTCAAACGAGCTTATATGGAGGATAGGAGCATTGAGGATGATATTATCTGGGAAGTCTATAATGAGGATCATTGTGAGGATGATGAGCCCCTTGTTCATACCGAAGAGCCCATTATGTTTCAGGGTGCCAACGTCTTAGGTGATTATGATTGTGTCGTTGAGGGCACCGAAAAAGTGTTGATGGGGGAGGTGGAGATTTTCGATGATATGATTGGAGAGCTTGAAGAGTACCTTGAGGGGATCAGCAGGTGTCGCGCGCAGCGCTTGATCGGCAGCGTCGGCAATCAGGCTGGTTCGCGTCGGTCGATGCTCCATGGGTCGACGCTCACAGAGAGTTGCATCGGCCCTGTGGATCGATCAGTGCTTAAAAGCGTCAGGCGACAGGCCAGCCTTGGCAGCAGCGCCCAACGGCTAGTGTTGGCAGTGCTACTATAACGGTTCCAGATGGAAAACCATTATAGATAATCAGCAGCATCAAATTCTTGCTACTCCTTCACCGGAAAGCTCGATCTTTGTCTCTCGATCATCATACTTCATCCTTTGAGTGCTGAACTCTTCCGGTTACTTAGCTATAAGGTGAAAAACATCAGAATATCACCTAATTGCATCGATCTAGATCAAAAAGTGGTAAAATAAGTTGGAAGTACAAAGATTCGAAATTTAGCTTAAACTACCCAACTTATACCAAAAACAATAAGAAAAATAAACTAGAATACTAATAAAAATCAAGAAAAATTCGTGCTAATCAACTCTAAGAAAGAAAGATTTGATTGCAACAGAGTACAATGAAGAGGAAAAAGAGTCTGAGTCATCCAAATCAGTTTCGGCCTTGTTTGCTAATATTATGTGGGATGACGATGTTCGTGTTGGTAACACCAAAACCAACACCTTGTGCCTAAATGCAGTTGAGAAAAAAATCGACAGATATGAGAAGCTAAAAATTGAGTATGAAGTTTGGCAACTGGGGTAATCAAGTGCTTAAAGTCAAGGCTCTCATGATTAATGTGGATAAGTTTACTCAAGAAAAAGATGGTCAACTTAATATAATTGTTCGATTGGAGACGTCTCTCACTAGAAAGGATGCTGAGCTGGAACAAGTGAAGTATGAAATGAAGAAGGCCCAAGATACCCTCACAAACCTCAACAAGGGTAGGGCCAAGCTGGATGATATTCTGGAACTAAGTGTCCTGGATTATTCTAAACACAGGATTGGCTACAAACCAGTTCAAAAGACTGAGTCAAGACAAAAGGTAGAGTCGATCAAATGCCAAAAAAGGAGAAGAAGACAATACGTTTATCATCACTGTGGTGAAAAAGGTCACATTTGACCTTATTGCTAGAAGCTTATTGGGAAGCAGAATTGGTTTGAGAAGACAAAGCTGTCATCTGGGATCCGTGACGGTTTCCATGTTGATAACACCAAAACTGACACCAGATTCAAGTAGGTCTGGGTAAAAAAGAATGAAATCAAGTGCAATATGATATATTCCTCTTTGAAATCTCACATCCTTGGAGTCTGGTACTTTGACAGTGGATGTTCTAAATACATGACAAGCTCTGAAGATCTTCTTTCAAATATTGTTAAATTTCATGGAGGAAATGTGAAATATGGTGGAGGAGAAAATGGTTAAGTCGTGGTCAAGGCACCCTCCATGTTCCAGGCATTGTAAAGCTGGAGAATATTTTGTTGGTTAAAGGTATAACTGTAAACTTGATAAGCATAAGTCGGCTCTGCGATGGTGGTTTCAGTGTTAAGTTCGATCGAGAAAGATGTTAAGTCTATGGCAAGGATGGTACATGTATTCTCACTGGTCAGAGGACGTCTGATAACTGCTACCAAATCAAAGGTGATGTGTTTTGCAAGTTGTCTCAATTGAGTGATGATGAGGTCTGGCATCAAAAGCTTGGACATGTAAATTACAAAATGCTGGAAAGATTGACCAAGAAGGAAGCAGTGAACGGACTACATAAGCTCAATACCAAGATCATCCCGGTGTTCGAGGCATGTTAAAAAGGGCAGCAGGTCAAGGTATCACATCCAAACATATAAAGCCTCACTACATCAAACTGATTTGAGCTTCTTCATATGGGTCTTATGGGTCCACTTGAAGTTTAAAGCCTTGGTTCTATGAGGTATGTTCTTGTGATTGTAGATGATTTTTCTCGTTTTCCTTGAGTAGAGTTTTTAAAAGAAAAACCTAAGGTTTGAAGCTTTCAAAAAACTTACTAAAAAGTTGAGTGTTTGTTTTGGTGTGAGTATAGGTAGAAACAGGAGTGACCATGGTAAAGAATTTGAGAATGCATCTTTTGAAAATTATTGCTCTAAAACAAGTCTAACTCATGAGTTTTCTTCACCTATCACCCCTCGGCAAAATGGCATAGTCGAACGTAAAAATAGATCTCTTACTGAAATGACTAGGACTATGCTGATTTCGAATGAAATTGCAAAACGTTTTTGGGCTGAAGCTATGAAAACTGCATGCCATATAATTAATAGGGTGTATTTTAGACCAGGGTCTTGTGTTACTCCCTATGAGTTACTAATGGATAAAAAGCCAAACTTGAGCTATTTCCATATTTCCTGATACATTTGCTATGTGTTAAATGATAGGAATCAGCTTGCAAAACTCGACTCGAAAAGTGAAAACTGTAGTTTCATGGGATATTCACGAAACAGTCATGTCTATATACTGTTTAATCTTAGAACACGTTGCATGATCGAGTCATCTAATGTGAGGTTTGATGATATGACTAGTGCTGTGAAACCTGGTGAGGATAATGATCTAGTTTATGATCAGAATCCTCAAGAAAACATAACGGTTGGTGTAGATGAAAATGCAGGTTTAGAAACTCAAGATATAGGTGGTGACGGTTCCAGTGACATGTCACCAGAAGTAACACCAACCCAGACTGCTCAAGAATCTGACTCAGAATCAGATAAGGAAGATCCAGCTGAACCGATTTATTTACATCAGAGGGATATACCCTCAAGGATTCAGAAGAGTCATCCTACAAATCTAATTATTGGGGATCTCGATGAAAGAAGTACACAAAGGCGAAAAACGAACTTCAGGGAGATGGTAAGGTTTGTTTGCTTATCTACTAACTGTTCTCAAATTCGAGAGTCCCTGTTTCTTTCCATAACAGAGCCGAAGCGAGTAGAGGATGCTCTAAAGGATAAATTATGGATCAAGTTTATACAAGAGGAGCTGGATCAGTTCACCAAGAACGATGTGTGGGATTTGATATCTCGTCTAAAAGATTCACATGTCACAGGTACCAAGTGGATTTTCAAAAATAAAACGGATGAAGCTGGAAACATTGTGATAAATAAGGCACGATTGGGGATACACACAAATTGAAGGTATTGACTATGACAAGACTTTTTATCCAGTTGCTTGAATAGAATCGGTAAGACTTTTACTTGTTGTTGCTTGTCATATGAAATTGTCACTACATCAAATGGACATAAAAAGTGCTTTTCTTAATGGTGTCTTGAGTGAAGAAGTATTTTTTGAGCAACCCAAAGGACTTGTTGATCCTCACAAACCTGGTTATGTTTTAAAACTGAAAAAGGCTTTGTATGGTTTAAAAAAAGCTCCTATAGTTTGGTATGAGAGGTTGACTCATCACTTGCTTTTCTTAAATTTTAGACGAGGAGAAGTCAATAAAACCTTATTTCTCCTTAAGTCAAATAAGCATATTTTAATTGTCTAAATTTATGTAAATTATATAATTTTTGGATCCACTAACGAGCAGATGGTGAATGATTTCATTAAAAATACGTCTGATACTTTCGAAATGAGGATGGAAGGTAATCTCTCTTACTTTCTTGGTTTACAAATTAAACAATTGGATGACATTATTTTTCTCTCTCAGTCTAAATATGCTAATAATTTGGTTAAGAAGTTTGGACTAGAGAATGAAACATGTAAGAAAACACCGTTAAGCAAAACCATGAAACTGTCTAGAGATGATGTTGGAATCAGTGTTGATAATACCATGTATAGGAGCATGATAAGGAGTCTCTTGTACTTGACTGCGAGTAAACATGATATAATGTATAGTGTGTGCCTTTGTGCTAGATATCAGTCGAATCCTAAAGAATCACATGTGAAAGTTGTCAAACGTATCATTAGGTATGTAGCTGGTACTACTGATTTAGGTGTTTGGTATACTAAAGAAACATGTACTGAACTGGTAGGATATACACACTCGGATTGTGTTGGGGATGTTGTTGATAGAAAGAGTACTACAGGGGGTTGTTTCTTTATGGGCAATAATCTAATCTCATGGTATAGGAAGAAACAAAATTGCATTTCTCTTTCTACAGCCGAAGCCGAATATATTGCAGCTGTGGATGAACCAGATCATAGAGGACAACGTTCTACATAGTAGATTTTTCACGGTGCTCTGTGATAATTCCAGTGCCATTAATATCCCGAGAAATCCAGTCTAGCACTCTCGAATCAAACACATTTACATAAGGTACCACTTTATTTGTGACTTAGTTGAGAGAAAGATAGTTAGTCTTGAGCATATAGGAACAAACAATCAGCTTGCTGACATCTTCACAAAGGCATTAGATTTAGAGACCTTCTCTCATTTGAGAAGATATCTCGGAATGTGCATTGTATAATTTAGTGTTGGTTTTGATGTCATGATACCAAAATTGTCATCAGTCACGACATCTGTATATTTATGCATGCATTGAGTCTGTTTGAAATTGCAATAAGGTCATGTGTTGTAATAAAAATGATGGCAAAAAGACTAACCTCTTCAATTAGGTGATTGTGAAGTTTTCCCGCAGAAACTGGTTGACTCAAACTTTTGTGCACCCCTTTTTAATAAATTAATTTAAAAGCACGTCAGTTTGCTCGCAAGAGTACGAGGTAACTATAGGGTGATGAGTTTGACTCGAGTCGTATCTCTCGAGGAAGCAGTTGTTCGGTCTTTCGGATGTTTTCTCAATTTACGAATTAAAGTAAAATACATGTACAATTGGGGTTTTAAAAGAGATTGAATTGATCATTATGAACTAAAGCAATAATTAAACTAAAACAAATTAAACTAATTATTCAAACTAAATTATCAACTACGAGCTATAATTAAACTATCAATAGTACGCAAGCATAAATTAAATCTAATTAACGAATCTAAAAGCATGAGCATAAGAAATTATCACTAAGCAACGAATCATAATAATATAAGATTAACGAATAACCAAGCAAATCAAATCGCATAAATAAACTAAATTAAACCAATATCCAATATCATGCATAAAACGATTAAACTAATTAAACAAGAATTAACTAAGAGATTAACTAAGAATTAAACTAAGAAATTAAACTAGAAACTAACTACTAAATTAAATAAGAGTTTAGAAAACTTATTGTAACTACTAAAAGCAATGAGAAGCTCCAGCTATTGCGGAGTTGCACGTCGATCTTAGGCGAAAATTAAATCCCGAACACGAATTCGATGTTTTGGACGCGTTGTTCTTCGATCCTTGATCTCCGTCTTCAAATCTCGTTATGAGATGTGGAATTATGTTTATTATCAGCTAAAATACCCTAGGGGGTCGTGTCTTCTCTCCAAAATCCGAAATAATGAGGGTTTATATAGATATTACAAGTCTTGGCGCACAAGTCCTAGTGCTCGGCGGGACTAGGCAGACTTGGTCGGCAGTGCTCGGCAGGTCTGGTCAGCAGGTGTGCGCGTCGGCTGGGCAGGTGCGTCGACTGGGTGCATCGACATCGACGCTTCAGTAAGTAGCGCCGACGGTGCGTCGACATCGGTGTGTCGACATCGACGCGCAAACCTGCTGACATCGATGTGTCGACATCGACGCTTCAGCAAACACCGATGTCGACGGTGCGTCGACATCGGTGTGTCGACATCGACGCTTCAGCAAGTTGCGTCGACATCGACGCTTCAGTAGGTAGCGTCGACAGTGCGTCGACGCTGCGTCGACTGACGCGGATCATGGCTCGCGTCGACGGGGCATCGACGGTCGCGTCAGTCGACGCGACTGCACGTCTGTCTCCAATTCTCGATCTTTTGCTACTCGTTTCACCGGAAAGCTTGTTCTTCACTTCTTGAACATCGAACCTCGTCTATTACGCGTTAAACTCTTCCGGTTACTTAGCTTTAAGGTGAAAAACAACGAAATATCACCTACTTGCATCAATTATGATCAAAATGCGGTAAAATAAGCTGGAATTATAAGAATACGAGATTAAGCTTAAATCGTCCAACTTACACCAAAAATAAATAGAAAAACGTACTAAAATACTAATAAAAACAAGGACAAATCTACTCTAATCACTGGTTTTCTCCCAGGTCCAAAAATAATGGGTGTTAACAGCAATTGCTGAAGATAAGCTATTTCTTTTCAAATCTTAAAAGATGAAGAAAATCTGGATTAAAAAAGATCAAGTCTTTAAATTTCACCTCATTGAGTGATTTTGACGTAGTCATTAACATGAGTTAAGGGGTCTGTTTTCATTGACTTCACCTAAAGTAATGTTGGTTATAATGTCATCAGTCATGAAAAGCAACATTGATCAAGTTAGTAAAACCATAAAGTGTGTTTTTAACCTTTTTAGGTCATGATTTTTAGGCATCAATTAGGACATACATACTATGTGAAGTTGCCTTATTGATGTGTGTTATGTTGCTTGTGCTTGCATTTATTCCTTCAATCTCTTAATTATATTATGAATCTTGCTAACCAAGTGTTCCAATGGCGTTGTAATCGGAGGATTGGACAGGTAATAAGAGGTGTATTTGGTGATTGAAAAATTATTTTGCAAAATATTCATTCGACTATGGTGATGGTTTAAATTAAACCCATCTCTATTCGGTTTCCTAAGTAGTAGAGTCATACGACTTTTATTAATGGGATAGTGGTTAATTGGATTGAGATCTTGTGTCCTTGTTTTAGGGGGAGTGGGTGTTTTTGGAAGGAAAGAAGATATTTTGTGGTTAAAATTGGATAATAGGTAAATAAGAGATTTTTACTTTACCTTTCTCTCTCCTGGCAACGATCACTTTTTGGCATGTATAAGAACCCAGATTTCGTACCGTTTGCCCCACTTATCCATGATCCTTCTGTAATTAAACTTTCTAACCCTCAAATCCTTCACCGTCTCTCTATGTTTATTTTTGTTTTTGTGCTTTATTGAAAATTACAGGATGTCGAACCCATCTTCTTTGTCAAATATTCCTGAGCTACCGGCAGGCGTGCTTCGTCCTGGTGAATAGTTTCCTGTGAATTTCCTAAAATTCGGTGGACTAGACATTCGTGAAGAGATCGGTGGTAGTATCCCCCAGAACCCATCACCGATTGCAACATCTGCTGCCACTCCACCGCCGCTCGATGTTAAGGATATTGTTCCTGCTCCGGCACATGTTGACGTTGTTCCAGAGGTACAGGTGTTTCCAGGACAACAAGGGAATGAGATCGAGGTTGACAATTCGCCCAACTGCCGTTCATCGCTGCCACTTTTGGCCGGGTTGGGAATCCGACACTGAAGAGATTGCTGAGGTTACACAACATACCCCCGAGCATAGTTCCGACGGCTATTCCGAAGAGCCAAGCAGGCGCGCGACATAATGTGCCACTTGAGCACATTAATTCGGTAGAGGATGTCACAGTCATGACGGACTCTGATGATAAAGACTTTGTGCCCCCCGCACCTGTTGCCACCCCGGCGCCCTCATATACTCAATGACTCTCAAAGACGTCGACCACTCGCCGGAAGCAAACAGTCAAGTTGGCTGATAAGAAGAACCCTCCGGCATCAATTAAAGTTTCCCCTTCGTCAACTGCCACGAGCTACTTGAGTCCTCCTTACGAGGTTGTGGATTTTTCCATCGGAGAGGTCTCTAGCAATCCACACACTTTGGTTGCTGACCTTCCTTTAGATCCATCCAACATAGCTCCGCCTGAAGCTGAACATGATTTTGAGTTTAGTTGCTTGTCTTTTTCTGAGGATGAGATATTTCTTGGTGAACATGTAGCTGCAATAAAAACCGCGAAGAAGAAGTCCAGAAGTGCAAATAAAACTGTTGTTGAGTCTAATGTTGCAATACCAATGGCAACATCACCAGTAGTTGCCCCATCGGAGGATGTTGGTTTTGCTGATGTGTCACTGAAACCAACATCGCCCATTGCTGCACCAGTTTCCTCTCCCACCTCCAAGTCTGAATCCATTCCACCTACTGACGCACCGGCTACTTAGGCTACCTCCGCCCACACTGCTCACTCTGATGAGGCTCCATCTCAGGTCGTTGAGATTGAATACATGGAACCAATTTACATAAGATTCTTGAAGAGCAAAGCCGAGGAGTTGTTCTCTGAATACCAAAACCGGGGCATGATTGCTGAGCACCGAGTCCCGGTTGATGTCTTTGAGAAACAGAATCTGGTTTCTTATTTTAAGCACCAAGGTATGTTTTCGACTATCACTACTGCCATGCCGTTTGTTCCTGATGTCATCTTAGAGTTTTATGCAAACATGTTGCCCTCCGTTGTCAATCCCAAATCTGTGAATTATAGGAAAGTGTTTGTGTGTGGGGAGGTGTATTCTTTTACTCCTGGTCTAATAAATGAATTGTATGGAACTTAGTCGTATTTTGGTGACTCCACTGTGGATGACATGGATGAGGTCATTAATTTTCTATCTGGTGGGTTATTCAAAAAATGGCGAGAGCAATTTCCCTGTACGCGACTCTCCTCTCTCTACTCTGTTCTTCATAAGGTAGGAGTATTCAACTGGGTTCCGACCAAGAATGTGACGGTGGTCACTTGTCCTCGGGCGGTATTTCTATAAAAACTTGGTCGCAGCATCAAGTTCAACTTTGTCCAGAATGTCTTTGAGGCCATCACCAGGTTTGCGACGACCAAGGATGCCTCTTTTCTATGTTTTTCGTCTCTCATCTACAGCATGTTGGAGAATCAAGGTTTCAAGCCTGACAAAGATGACGTGCTCAGTGGAGAGGCCAGTTGGTTCTCTTTGCTTGGTCAGCTCTTAACTGGATCACGTGTCGTTGATCTTCCTTGGCAAGCGCCTCCTAGAAATGCCGAGATTTCTAGTGACGGTTCTGGTGTTACTAACACCGGTTCCAAAATGGGGCAGTTTCCCACTCCAGTAATTTGGGCGCAGTTAGCTTTGATCAATAATCAAATTACTCAGCTCCAAGCACTTTGGGGGTCTTTGGTGGAGGCCCTTTTGCGTTCTGAACAAAAAAGGGAAGAAGAAGACAACGCTATTGCTAATGAGGAGAATACAGAGAATGTGAATGCTTATGGTGAAGTTGCCGACGTGTTGGTGAGCTTAGCCATGTATAAGAGAAGGAAGAGGATTCAGAAAAGGAACAGGAAGTTGAAGAAAATGAAGAAGCTGCTGAGTAAAAGGATGGCTCAGGGTGAAGGAACATCAACGTCTCCTCGTCGTTCGAAGAGGATTCGTAATCTTTGAGTTCCTCCTTTGCCTTATTTTCTGTTTTGAAAAACAATGTTTGTTTTTATATTTGTTTTAATGTTTGTTTTGATGTTTGTTTAATTAAACAGTGTTTATTTGTTTAAGGGGAGTTATTTAACTTAGGGGGAGTTTAAATTTGATTTTTAGTGTTTTTGTTGCATCGTAGGTATTTTGTCCAAAAAGGCAAAAGGGGGAGATTGTTGAACATTTTATTCTTGGCAATTTTTATTTTTTTAGTTATTTGTCTTTCTTGGGCTCAAAATAAATTAGGACTCTAGATTTTGTTTCCTAGATTGTGTCTAAAACTTTATTTAGTTTCCTAAATTATGTTAAGGACTTGATTTAATTGTTTACCAAGTATAGGAGTCTTCTATTTAAGTTAAGAAGGAGACACAAGAGAAGACACACTTTTGCAAGGAGACGCACGGACGAAGAAAAGCAAGGACGACGCAAATCAAGAGTAAGGAAGAACACAAGCAAAGTTGAATACTTGAAACCATTGTTCGAGATCAAGAAGGTCTTCGAAGTTGCGTGGCCAACGGAGAAGATCATCCTTCACGGCGACAAGTATTTTTAATATCATTGTGTTTGATAATCTTGTTTTCATATATTACTTTTTATTCTTTGTATTGATCTTAAACAAATAAAGTAATAAAATTTTCGGGTTTGTATACCCAGTTCGTAAGCACGTTTGCTTACGAACGAAATTAAAATTGACGTGTTCGATTTTTAATATTTATTCCGCTGCACGTTTTTAAACTATGTGTGATGTTAGTTTCGATGTTGTTAACATCGTTCTTAATATTTGTTTTCTAAAACTGTTGTTTATTATTCCTAAACTGTTTGATGTTAGTTTTGGTGATTGTAAAGTAACATCGTTTTACTGATTCTTCTTTATCGCAACCATAAACTTACGGAATTACAATTCTGATTCATCTATTTCTTTGGTTATCATACTCACATGCTCTTAACAATATTTATGGTATAAAAAAGAGTGCGAAAAAAATAAGATTTTTCCTTTTTTGGTTGGATCAAAAAGAAACTTTGGGATTACTGAATCAAAAACAAAAAAAAAAAATCTTTTTAAAATAGAGAGCAACGGAGCTATCATAGTATTTTTTTTAACGCCTCCGAAAGGAAGCCTCTGCGCGAGCGGCGGTGGATAAAGCGGAAGCGAAAATGTCAGCTTGAGTAACGCAAACATGGTGAGAACCCAATGCCACGAAAACCTAAGGGTTCCTCCGCAAGATTCGTCCACGGCTCAGGGCCTAAGATCAGGCCGCAGAAGCGAATGCTTTAGAATATTCCATTCTTGTAGCAGCCACCGCTTCGGATATTTCATATATAATTTGTTATATTAGTAGAATAAAACAAAAACATTGAGTTAAATAAAAGATAATTATTAAATTAAGAAGAATATAATAAAGAAAAATATTAAATTAAACAAAATATAATGAAAGAAAAGAATTCAATTAGACAATATTAAATTAAGTAGATATTAGATTCGTATAAAGTATGAGTAATTGAAGTACCATAATCTTTTATTTGTCAAACGAAACATACTAAGCAAACACATAGCTTAGTTAGATCTGCATTAGTATATATAGGGCTGATATTTTTCTAATTTAATATCTTTTTTAATTATTCTAATATTAAAATAAAAATTATTAATGATATAATGTTCAACCTTAAAATATAAAATTATTAATATATAAGATTTATATTTTTTCTAATTTAATATTTTTCTTTAACTATTCTAATATTAAAATAAAAATCTTTAATGGTTTAATATACAATACTAAAATATAAAATTATATTATCATTGGTGAAAAATATATGATATCTCTTGAATATCTATAGGTATGTAATTAATATTAATAATAAAATTAGTCTAAATCTTAAATAAAAATTATTTAATAATAATTAAATAATAGTGAAAAATACATAATATACTGATTTTTTTTTTTTTTTAGGATTGTTGACCCGGCGATCAAATTCTTGGTGTGAATAATCATCACGTGGTCAGCATATGGATCCCAATCAAAGAAGGATTCATGTTATTCTTAATTAAACTGAATAGTCCCTAAATATCTGCTCTTGATATATCTAAGCTGATCCGAATTATATGGCTTGAAATCCCTATATTCAAGATATATACATATACCCAGTCTCAACTTCCGATTTATAGCACAACAATATAAAAAGCCAATTTCTTGAAAACGTTCCAATTAATACTGGAACTCGAGTGATAATTCTGTACAGGTTCAGGGTCGAATTGTGGTACAAATTTCGTGTTAAATTCTTGCATTACCTTTAATTAAGTATCATGAGCAAATTAGCCTCAACCTTTACGTGTGAGATTTGTATAGAACCAGCCCTTTCAACCCAACAGTTCCAACACGAAAATAATGTTGTTCACAATTTTTGTGTTATGGTATGACGTATCTTAAACCCCACATCATCAATTTCTGTATTGATTATTGATTATTTGATGAATATAAATTCATCTTTTTCATTAATTAATTTTTATTTATTTTTTTGTATGAAGTGCATTGGCAGCTATATCCAGGCAAAGGTTGAACAAAACACAGCCACCATACACTGCCCCGACAAGAAGTGTGACATAACATTGGACCCCGTCGAATGCCAGCCATTGATCACAAACGAGATCTTCGTAAAACTCTGCGATCGCCTCTGCGAATCGGCTATCGCAGGTTCCAATAAGTATTACTGCCCGTACCAGCAATGCTCGGAGTTTTTGATAGACGAGTGCGATGGAAGGACAAACAGATGCAAGTGCCCGAGATGCAAGAGGCTTTTCTGCTACAAATGCAGGATCCCGTGGCACGCCGGGTATTATTGCAGCGAGAGCCATCAGAGAAGGGATTCGAATGAGAAAAAATTCGGGGTCCTCGTGGAGAAGATGAAGTGGACGAGATGCCCTGGTTGTGGCCAGCCAATTGAACACGCTGGTGGATGCCTCTCTGTTATCTGCAGGTACGTATATCATCAACATCGGTTTTCTTGTCTAGTGACTAAATTGCAAATTTGGTACTATAAGTTTCGGGGTGTCAGCGTAAATTGATCGTAATTGTTTATATAGGAGCGTTGCAATTGCAATATTCGTAATGTGACTTTCGAAATTGTAATTTTAGTCCTTGGACATCTTGGCCCCGTAACAAATATAACAGTTTTTCGCTAACAATGGCATAATGGTCTTATATATTAAGATCGTTGTAACCAATTGAATAATTACATTAATGTGATGATAATTTAAATAATGTAAAATGCGATTTATAATTTTACGTTATTATTTTTTATTTTAACATAAAATTTCTTTATAAACAACATTACGTACTATATAATATATGAATTTCTCATACATATATAAAAGCTCGCATTTTGATGTTTTTGGTGATACAGGTGTGGGAGATCGTTTTACCATGGGAGATCGTATGACCATGAAAGTGGTTATACAGTACCACACCAACCAGAACCTACATATCCATACCTAAGAGTTATAGCTAAATATACGGCATTATTCTTTGGAGGCTTGGTAATGGCTGCGTTGGTCATCATGTTTGTGTTTATGATAAAGAAGGTTGTACCACACTAAGTTGCTAATGTTTGAGAGGTTGCCACCGGTCTTGGACATTTTTAGGCCATGGGCTAGATAATAAACAATGACTTAGATACGTTCTCTTTTTTTTTTTTTTTTTATGAATGATAAAATAGCATATATAAATTGGGAAATACAAGATAGAAACGACTAAATTATTATGAATAATACTAAATGTATATATATTTTTTCCACGAACTTATACGGTATCATAAATAACTAGGAAATTATATTAAAAAAAAAAAACACAACGGTGGACTAACTAACAATGATCATAACACAACATTTAAAAAAAAAACTCAAGTACATTTCTCGAATATTTTGCAACATATATAAATTTTAGATTAGCAGGTAAAATTATATTCGAAAAACTACCGGTGATCATAACACAACATTTCTAAAAAAAATCCAAGTGCATTTCCCGAATATTTTGCAACATATATAAATTTTAGATTAGCATGGAATATTAAATGTATATATAAAGTTCGTGTAACAGCTCTGCTAATTATAAAGCTCGTCTTTTACATTGAATTAAGTGTTATTCAATTGTAACAAATATAATACAATTTAAAACTAAATCTAGAAAATGTCACTCACACATGCATCAAAAAAGAATATGAATTAAATTGACACAAATTATCTATTAAGAGAATCATCAAAATAGCATGAGTTATTTCAAAATCAATACAGAAACCATGCTAATCTAATTACAATATACATATAATTCACCATTAGCAAGCCCAAAGGAAATGCAATCTGCAATCACTCATATTTAAAGTTCAACCATAATTGACTCATTAAATTCAAATATAATTAAAAAATTTCACTATCAAAATAATTTCAAGGTTAAAAAGTAAAAATAAACTTTCCATTGCCCTATTGTTCACTGCATTGAATAAAATCAGGAAAATCACTTCTTTAGTACATTATATTGATCATTTTCTAAAAAAAGACCATAATATTGTCCAGTATCAAAACATTTAAACTGAGTTAGTAAAATTATCAAAAAAAAAGGTACAAAATTATTCCGATCGGGCTTTTTCACTGACGTGACGTGATTCAATAAATTTTTATCAGTTTTCTTCAATTTTAAAATTAACTAGAAAAAAGATCTTGAGAAATAAGTTCATTTTGGTCCATTATATGGCCACATTACAAAAAAGGTACGTGACATTGGTTATCATCAAATCACATATACTAAATTAATTGGTCAATTCATTAAAAAAAAAAGGTTCAAAAAAATTTGATCGGAGCATTTTTCTGATGTTGTGTTATTCTATATTTTCTTATCATTTTTCCTATAATTATAGTCATTACAAATATGTTTTTCTCTCCCTTTTTTTTTTCCTTTAATCTGATTAATAAAACTTGAATCACTAAATAATTATTTAAAATTTGAGATAAATATAAAAATATAAAATAAGTATAAGAGATTATAAGATAAACACAGAGACTTATATTAAAAAATGATTATAATAAAAAAAAAATAGCTAATACAATTAGATATAAATATAAAGACATAAAATAAATTATAAAAAAATATGAAATATATATAAAATTTTATATGAATAAAATTAAATTATTTTCATACAAATATCTATATTTTAATAATATTTTGAAAATTATTTTATATTTTTATATTTATTTCTAATTTTATTAATTTTTTATTAATTAAAGTCTTATTAATAATAAAAAATTATAAAAAAATAAATTTATTTTATAATTTTGTAAAATCTACTTTATATTTTTATATTTATCACTAATTTTTTAGTTTTTATTTAGTAAAATATATTAATTTGATTCAAGAAAAAAGAATGAAGGTCAAATATGATTTCGTTTTCAATTTAATGTTTAAAATTAAAGAAAAATGATTAGAAAATATAGAATAATACAACGTCAGAAAAATGCCCCTATCAATCTTTTTTTGGACCATTCTTGATGAATTGGCCAAGTTAAAAGATGCGGCCAATGACACGTACATTTTCTAAAATGTGGCTAATATAATGGATCAAAATGAATATTTTTCTCATGATTTTTTCTTCAACTAATGTTAAAATTAAAGAAAAATGATAAGAAATTATTGAACCACGTCAACAAAAAGCCCAATAAGGATAATTTTGTACTTTTTTTTGATAATTTTACCAACTTAGTGTATGTGTTTTGATACTGGACAATATCATGATACTTTTTTGAAAAGTGGTCAATATAATGAACTAAAAAAATAATTTTCCCAATAGAATCCAAGCACATAAAGCATGGGTCTATGGTCACAATTCAACCGCTCATGCTCCTGCTTATATATATAATTTTTGAATGAAAATAATTTGTTTTCTTTATAAAAAGTCACTAAAAATTGAAACTAATCATATAAGAATCTAATATGAAATTTGAAATATAATAAATCATTAAACTAAAACTCACCTCTCCAGAATTAATATGCAAAAAAAATGAATAGGGAGAATTGTGTAGTTGATTCAAGTATTGAGACGAATAGAGAGGACTTATATAAATAATCAATTATCTTACCTTAATGAAACTTGGGAGCTTGAGTCTTGGAGAAAGGAACAATCAGCACCAGTATAGTTAAGAGAATTAAATAACTGTTTGTTATCAAACTTGTGCGTAAACATGTCATTATATGAGAACCTGCGAACTAATACTTTTATTATATATCAGCAGTACTTTTATTATACAATCACAGTGCTTTATTATATATTTAAGTTATATACACCAGTAGTGCTTTTATTATACAATTCTATTGCTTTTAATTAAGGGATAATTCTCATATAATATATTTAGATCATACTCAATTCCCAAATGATCCTTTAACATTATTTCCTTCCCATTTAAGTCAAATTCTTCCCATTAAACCAAAATTATAATATAAAATATCAAAAATACCCCACCACTCGAAAATATTAAATTATAAATCTCATGTAACCTAATTATCCTCCTTCCCTATAAACACCGACCTCGTACTCCTCTTCCCCCAAGTGCCACCTGTACTGCTTCTTTGCTGACATCTCCTCGAAGAACACCGGGATGCACCCCGCCAGTATCGCGTCAAGCGTCGACCTCCGAGTCGGCGTGTCCCCGGGCAGTGATTCGAACTTTTTGTACCTACTTTATTAAATTTGTCAGTTTTAAAAAACTCGCTCGCAAGTGTACGAGTTCGCGTGTAGGTTGGTAAGTTGAACCGAGTCGATCTCTCGAGGAAGACTAGATTCGAAAGTTCATTTTGTGTTTGTTTTAACGAGTAAGAAAATAAAAATAAAACTAAACTAAACATGCGTACAAGGGAGGAGGGGGGGGGGGGGGGCTTGTTTGATTATTTTAAGAACTAAAGATTAATTAAACTAAGAGCAATGAATTAAATCAAGAAATTATTTAAACTATGAACTAATCAATTAAATCTATAACTGTTTAAACTAAGAACTAATTAATTAAAACTAAAGATTATTTTAACTAAGAATTAATTATCTAAGATCTAAAATTTATTTAACTATGAATTAATTAATTAAAAGGCTTTTAAAACAATTTTAAGATAAATAAGGTTCTAGAGTTTCGATTCGTCTCCACGACCTCTTGGGAAAACCCAATTGATGGTTCACAACGAATCTAGGCTCTACACCCATAAGATCTAGCCAAAAACAATTAACACAATAAACCTAGCAAAAATACAATCACGATTCGTCATGGAAGCAATAATTAATTAAACTAATTGAAAACATGCAACTAAATTCAAAGGTGAAGAGAATAATTACTTACTATTAAACTAAGATGAACCGCAACGTTTTGGTGAAGAAATCTTGAATCTAAATTATATAATAGCTAATCTAAACTAATCTAAAGTCTAATAATTTAAATCTAAGAATTATGAAGAGTAACTAAGAAATCGAAGGGCACTCGTTGGGGTTGTCGGCCCCTAAGAGGCCTTAAAACCCTAGAAATATGATAATGTATATTAAAAATCTAAAATACATAGGGTATTTATAGTTTTGGGAAGTCTTGGGCAGTAAGAAACCCTTAAAAATGCGTTTTCTGGCAGTCGCGTCGACCGACGTAAACTGGTCGACGCGGGCGGACTGACGCAGGCACGGTCGGCAGGTGTGCGCAGCGCTTGGCAGGATTCGGCAAGGCTGGTCGGCCAGGGTTACTATAACTGTTCCAGATGGAAAACCGTTATAGAAAGTTGGCAGCTTCACATTCTTCAAATCGCGGCCCGTTTTCGCTGAAACTCTACTCGTTTGTCTATCCTCGACTATCTTCAGGCCAAAACACTTCAAAATACCAAAAATAAATATAATTTTAATTAATTATAATTAAAATACGATAAAACAAGTTGGAGATAAGAAAATACAAAAATAAGCTTAATCTATCCAACTTTAACCGAAAACAATAATAGAAACGAATTAAAATACTAACTAAAATCGAGAAAAACTCGTGTTAATCAGGAGACTGCAGGAAAAAGCTCGACTGCAGCATCGGCTTCATGAACTTTATCAGGTCGTGCTCGCACACCCCATTAGAGCAATCCACAAACTCGCACAGTTTGCCGTAACCCAATTTGAGCTAGCGGCGGCGGATGGATCCCCTGGAGCCGAGAGCTCGACGGTCTCGGGTGGGTCACCGCCAGAGGAGGCGGTGAAATAGTATCAATTTATAAACAGAGAGGGAGGCGTGAAGTTTGACTCTCCTTGGTACACCGCGTGTTTTTGGGGTTTTGTTTTAGTTTTAAATAAATAGTATTTGGGCATGATTAGGAATGCTGGTTGAGGATTAAACAGTCATTGTAATATGGTGTTAACTAATCGTTGACTTGGGTGTATTTTGTAATCTGTGTGTGTGTGATTTGTTTTAAATTGTTACGGATTATGCCATGAAGAGTATTTATTGACACATAGGGTTTTGTGAATTAAATTGTTTTGTAAAGTAGTATGAAATTTATGCAAATAAATACCTAATTTATCAAAATATTATTCGAATTAGTAGGTAATTTCTCAAAAACTATGCGAAGTAGTGTGTAATTTTCTAAAATTTACACGAGTAGTTCTGAATTTACAGCAGTAGTTCTAAATTTATGAAGAATAGTTCTGAAATTTAAACGAGTAGTTCTGAATTTACATGAGTAGTTCGT
This sequence comes from Phtheirospermum japonicum, assembly GCA_014905375.1. NCBI lineage: Eukaryota > Viridiplantae > Streptophyta > Magnoliopsida > Lamiales > Orobanchaceae > Phtheirospermum > Phtheirospermum japonicum. The sequence goes on along the minus strand of BMAC01000641.1, from coordinate 631,556 downwards.
CAATTTACATGAGTAGTTTTGAATTTACACGAATAGTTCTGAATTTACATGATTAGTTCTAAAATTTACACGAGTAGTTTTGAATTTACACGACTATTTCTGAATGTCCATGAGTAGTTCTGAATTTTATACGGGTAGTTCTGAATTTTTAAAAAACAAAATAAAATAGTTATAAAAGGTAATTTAGTACTCTTATATAATTTTTGGATTAAATGGAAAATTGAAATTTCAATGGTCTATTTGGGAAAAAATATTTCAGTAATAGTTTATATGGGAATTGACCCAATTAAAAAAGGAAATACACAAAAAATTTGATTCATCCATTTAGTATGATCTAAGGCCTATAATTGACCCTAGGTTCACATATAAGAACATGGTTCTCATTTGAATCAAATCCTATATATATATATATATAGGATTAGGTTCAAATGAAACCCACGTCAATATATGCGAACCTAGGGACCAATCAAGGCCTTAGATCTAATAATTCGTGCGGATCAGATTTTTTCTATTTTTGAAATTTATTAAATTATAAATATAGAAGGAGAAGGACCTTTATGTAATCTTACAAATCTCTTAATTACATTAAATATCTTCCCCAAATCCAACCCTAAACTCAGCCCCTTTTCTTCTTTTTCCCGTCCGCACCCTTTATTGACAAGGGTTTTCATTTCTTCTCCAACACCCGCCACCAGGAAAGTCGGCGCACACATAGAGATGGCGAACGGCGGAGCGGCACCAATGAGACGGCGGCGTTCAGGCGACGCCCTATCTCCCACCAATTGGGCGGCGTTCAGGCACCAATTGAGACGGCGGCGTTCAGGCACCAATGTCCAAATTGGCGGTCCAAGGCAGCCGCTTCGATCTTGGCGGCTACCGGCGAGGGCTGGCGAACAGCGGATCGGCTGGATTTTTAATTGGCTCCCGGGGACGGGCTGGCATTCGACGGCCCGCTGGGGGTGGCGGCCTACGATTTTGCGCCGGAGAACGGGAACCTCCACCTGGACGCGGCGGAGAGGTAGGCTCCACCTGAACGGGAACCTCCACCTGGACGCGTCTGAGAGGTGCTGGCCCACGTACTGGGGGAGACGACGAACTGGGTCGGAATCGCCGATTCTAACGCAATCAACGGCGATGAAACCACCCCCCATCCCCGATTTCTACTGCTCACTTCTCACTCGAGCAGTGCTTTTTGGTCCATGGTGTTGATGGTGTGTTGATGGGCGAGGGAGATGGTGATGATGTTGGGTTCCGGTGGTTTTGGTGGTTGATGGTTGTTTGTTGACTGGAATTGGGTGGCGGTCGAGTTGTGTGACTTTCGACGGAGATTTATCAGTTCGGGGCTGTCGAGGGAGAAGTGCTGAGCCGATTTCTGAATTTGAAAAAAAAAAGGGGAAAAACGGGTTTTGGGGAGAAAAATGAAGAAGGGGATGGATCCTGGCGAAGAAATTGGCAAGGCGGCGGCGACTCGGCTGCGTGGGGTTTGTAGGTGGAGAGTGGAACCGGCCGAGGTGGTTTTGGCGACTGGAATCGGCAGTCGGGGGCTTGGATTTTAGGGCCGTTGCTAATTTGGGTTTGGGCCATGAGCGTTCGGGTGGTCGGCGACGATGGATGATTGGGGCGGTGTTGCTGTGGCAGGCGTGAGGTTGGAAAAGTGCAGAGTCTTAATGGTGTTACTAATGCTAATGGGTTCGTATGTATATGTTGATATTATGCATGTACAGTGTACATGTTCTTTGGGTTGAGAGAAAAATAATGCAGCGAATTAGCGGATATTTAAATTGTCAATCACAGGAATGAAGAAACATGTGAAGATCATCCTTGGTGTATTAAGACCGGAACATTACTTTTGAGTTTTGGTCTGGGATTGACGTGGCTGGGAAGTTGGTTGAGCTGTTGACAGCCGATTTATGGCAAAACTGGATTTCAGACGGCTTAAACACAGAATCCCCGCCAGTCGAAAAAAGCAGTGATAGTGTAGTAAAAAAGCATTGTAATAATATTAAAAAAAGCATGTACTTTTATTATAAAAGAACTAAAATATAGTAAAATTTAAAATTCTTAATCGTATTTTAACAGTGTTTTTTACACAGTAATGTAGTGCTAAAATTAATCACATGCGATACTTTTAATATTCAGGTTTTAAATTTAATTACATTTATTTATAAAAACGAAATTTGTGATACTTTTTTGTATACAGTCGTAGTGCTTTTCTTTACCCGTGTGCTTTCTAGAGAGCAATGCAGTGCTCTTTCGAAATGTTGATATATGTCCAAAATACCATTTTTATTAAATTAATGCAATATTTTACATAATTACCCTGCTGACATGTCATGATCTCAACCATCAAGATTATCCAATCTAATGGTCAAGATGAGTCCCTAGATCACATATAATGACATGGTTTCCATTTGAACCCAACACTATATATATATATATATATATATATATATATATATATATATATATATATATATATATATGGAGTGGATCCAATGGGTCCATTTCTTATAATGAGTCCGTAGAGTCAAACCACAATCATATCCAATACATTAGATCCAATAAATATAAATTAGTTTGGGTGACAAATACAACTATTTCTTTCTAAATATGCATCAATAGATTTTTAAGTATGCATCAATTAACATTTAAATGAACATTAATATTATATTATTAACTAATATAAATTAAATCATTTATATTTCTCTCTCTCCTCAATTAATAATTCCCCTCTATTGAAATCTATCTATAAGTCTCAAAAAATATAAATATTGCCAATATAAATTACACCATATTATTCCTTGCGACCTAAGAAACAATACACATACTATTTTTCCCAACAAATTTGTACTTTTAAAAATTCTAATTGAAATTATTTCCAAAAACCAAATAATATAAAATATAAATTCAATGCACATTTAGACGCGTATTATTGCACATTTAGAAGTACATTGATATATTATTAGAATAACAACGATGTTTCCATTATATGTCATATTTCTACAAGTCAAGTTTCATCAGTTTTACTGCACATTTACATGTCCGATGATGCATAATTATTAGTATAAGTATTCAATAATACATGTTATATATTTATTAGTCAACTATCTTCCATCAAATTTACATCTATCAGATCTAAATTTAATAAGTGATTGGAATTTGACCCTACAGACTCATTTTAATAATTGGACCCATTAAATCCAATTTTTATATATATATATATGACCTTACTAGAATCTTGGGCTCTGGGCTTGAGTTCAGAGTTCACTCTATCCTAGGACTGACCCTGGTTGCCACATATTGTTAACAAAATTATGTTTGTGTATTTGAGACGAGACTAGGAAATTTCTTGATAAAAGTGAGGAAACGTGGTAAATGGAAATATATACGCATACTATTCTGAATTATTTTAGAAGGAATTCAAGAACTAAACTATAAGAGGAGGAACCTATACCGTTCTGATATGATAATTTTGTATTGTGAATATATTACACTTGAATATTTATTATATTATGAGTTATGGGTTACTGATATACGAGGAGGATTACTATAACACTCATTTTGATATCATTTTATGGTGTTAAAAAATAATTTTGCATCACCTAATTAATTAATTACGAGTAGGATTTCTGTAGTCTCATCTTAATAATTATTTTATGGTGTAAAAAAATATTTGATATCACCTGATTAATCAATTAGACGATAGAGGTTCATGTGTAGACCCTCACCCACTTAACTATTTCAAATAACATCTGGAATTATTTTATGGTGGGTGCCATAGAATAACTATTTCAAATAACATCTGAAATATAACATCTGAAATTAATTTATGGTGGGTGATAGGGAAAATTAATTTTTTAGTTCATTATGTTGTCCACTTTCCAATTTAGGACTAAAATATTGTTCACTATCAAAACATATACACGAAGTTGGCAAAATCATCAAAAAAGGTACAAAATTATCCTGATCGGGCTTTTTTGCTGACGTGGCGTGATTCAAGAATTTTTTATCATTTTTTTTTATTTTTAAACATTAATTGAACAAAAAAATCTGAGAAAGAAATCAATTTTTGGCCATTAAATTGACCACATTCCAAAAAATGTACGTGATATTGACCATAATCAAACCACATCTGCTAAGTTGGTCAATTCATAAAAAATGGTTCAAAAATATTTTTATATTTTTTAAATAAAGAATATATATTTAATATATATTAGATATGTAAATTAATTTATAAATTATATTTATATTTTAGATTATATTTATGAATATTTATAAATATAATATAATTATTTATAACTTAATTTACATATCTAATATATATTAAATATATATATTTTTTATTTAAAAAATATAAAAAATATTTTTGGAACATTTTTTATGAATTGACCAACTTAGCAGATGTGATTTGATGATGTTCAATGACGTACGTGTTTTGGAATGTGGCCAACATAATGGACCAAAATTGATTTCTTAAATGATAAGAAATTATTGAATCACGCCACGTCAACAAAAAAGCCCGATCGGGATCATTTTGTACCTTTTTTATGATTTTGCCAACTTCGTGTATATGTTTTAATAGTGAACAATATCTTGGTCCTAAATTGGAAAGTGAATAATATAATGGATAAAAAAATCAATTTTCCTGTGGTCGATACGGTTCCAAATCCGTCCTATTATACTAATTAAAAGTACATTTAGAATTCTACGCTTCCACGTGGCTTTCTGTAAAATTAATATTTTTTATGTGTGTGTAATATTTCTTTTTTATATTCTCGCTTCCTCCTATTTTATTGCCACATTGGTATGTTTTCTCGTTGCCTATTATTTTCTATCAAAAATTTTATTTATTTCGCAATTTTTATTTCCCTCCTATTTTATTGCCGCATTGCCGCACTTTAGTATGTTTTCTGGTTGCCTATTATTTTCTATCAAAATTTTTATTTATTTCGCAATTTCTTTTTATTTAAAATTTTAAATTTCCGATCAGATCTTTAATTAATTTTTACACAAATTCTTTAATTTATAATATGCCTGATTGGTGTTTCCATATAAATAGAAAATAATTTTGTTTTCCAGATAAATAGTTTTTTGATACGTGTTTTCATTTATATTATTTGCTTGAATATTATAACTGTGTTTAATTAATTTTTTACACAAATGTTTTAATTTATATTATGTTATTGGCTCTGTTTTGATCGGTATTTCATATAAATAGAAAATAATTTTGTTTCCCATATAAATAGAAACTATCCACCTATTAACTAATTCTTTGATACGTGTTTTTCATTTATATTATTTGATCTAACGATGATGATCAATTTGCCAACTTGTTTCTAAATATTCATAAAAAATTTAACATTTTATTATATATTATCATAAACTTCTATATTATTTTGGTTTCTGTTGTAATTTTTGACTGATATTCTTATACTTTCTTTGTTAATATTACATATTAAGTTATATTTTCAGAAAAAAAATAATTATTTTATATAAAAATAACTCACAAGAAATATATAATTATTTTTTAATATTAAAATAATCTGTTTAAATAGCACACACAATATACAACGTTATTTACACTACGCGAAGTTGGGATCAAAACGCAACCCGTGTTGCTTGATACGCGTTTTAAAACACTGGTTTTTTACCTATACTAATATCTATCTTGTTCATCCTTCTTAAAATCTTTCCTTATCATTTTTTTCTTCATTCTTAAATGTCCCACCACAAACAGATTTGATATGTGAACTTTGATTTGATTTCTAATTATAATTCTTAATCCATGATCGATTTATGTGTATGGTTGAACTGAGATATCAACTGGAGTTTTATAAGCTATCGAAAATGAGTTGTAATGATTATTCAACCTTTCGCATAGGCAAAATGGTACTCTTTCTCATTATTGGTATTTTATTTTTTATTCATGAATTAGAAATGAAATAAACTTCCGATTCTTTTTTATATAAATTATTATTTTTTGCATGTGGTTTTTTGTTTTGACGAGATTTTCTAAAATTTGAAAATGCACGATTGTTCTGTGTAATTTATAGTTTATTCCATAGACCTTAACTAATTGTTCAATTGAAATTGATCTTTATTTTTAGAATTCATAATGGTTCGTAATTCAATTTTTAAAATTCTTCATCCTGCATTTGTCCTCATTATATTTTCCACCAGATTATAGTGCTTATTTAAATTCTTATCACATACCGATTTCTTATTTCACAGATTAGTTACATAATTTTGAAGGTGGAGCATATATTATTTGATTTATTAATATTATTTACAAGATGAAAATGCAAAATATTTGAGATTTTTGGGATTATTTCGAAAGATCGCAAATAGTATAATGATATGATATTACGGGATGCTCTATGTTTTCAACTTTATTCTTTTTAAACTTATTTGAAATACGTGGGATTTCTTTATTATTTGCAAAATATGATTTTATTTTGAAAAAATTTGATGTATATTTTTATCAAATCTTACATATCCTCATCGTTATTTTTTATTAATATCTTTCTAATATAGTTTTAAGAAAAAGTCTATATACTTCTCTATTTGTTTTTATTTTTCATAATAAAGTATTTGTCTTTTTGCAATATTATTTAGTGTAGTATTAAAAAGATATTTTATTACATTAACATTATACAAGTACAACAGATAAATACTCAATTTCGTCTATAGTCACCAATTTTTAGAAATGGTCAGCTTTATGCTTCAATATCAATAGTAAAAATGTAAAATGATTGAAAACACTTTATTGTGACAAAGATGATAGATTTGTATAGAGTTAATAATTTATTTTAAATTTCTTTTTATCGTGAGTAAATTAAATAATATATTTTATTTATTATTATTATTCATTCTTAAACTTATGTATTTTTAATACACTCAATATTGTAATTTATAATATATATATATATATTCTATACCGTGTGTTCACACGGTATTAGGCTAGTAACAATGATATGTTCATTACCAAGTGTATAAATTTAAAAATGGAGACAACTTGGTCGATCATGGTCCACTTCCTGGTCATTTCGTTAGCTTCCAACTCTAGGCTCTTAAGGAAGCCCATTACTTGAAAATCATGACATTTCAGGCCAGATTGTAGGCCTATTCAAAACAAAGCCCATTGCATCTCTCAGTGCAAATTATTAGGTACAATTCATATTATAACACATGGTTGAACAAAAAAAAAAAAAAAAAACTTTAATATAATAAATATTAATATCTTTCAAGTAGATTTTTATATTTGTCATGATAAGTTTTTATTTTTACCATTATAAATATACATTTACGAATAAGTAACCAACGTGTGTGTGTATATATATATATATATATATATATATATATATATAATATATATATATATATATATATATATATTAATAAAAATATTGCATGTTGTACGTATCCATATTTCTACCTCATTTCTCCCCCTCACTTGGTTACAGAATTGTTTAATAATTTGCAAGGATTGTCAAAGGCATATAGCCAGATTTATTATCTTGTGTAATCGTACGGTACAAGCATCAGACTATACCACATATTTATTTATTTGGTTTTAAAAGGAAAAAAAAAAATAATAACTTGATCATATCTTCAAACATGAAAATGATTAACTTACACAATCATTATATAAAATATTGTAACACCTTCCCACATAAATCAAACACCAAGCATGAGTCCCTTCAATTGCATAAACTAGCACCTCAGATTACTGCCCGGGTCAACTTGAAGTTGATTGCAATACTGCGTGTAATACCGAACACGAGCGCTAACGGTGTCAGGGTTGGCCCCATCACATTCGAGCCGCCCATTAATGGCGCGAATTGTAGCCCCAAAGCCTTGCCCAGAAGTAATAGCATTGTGACAATTGTTCATCCAAAACCACAAGGCAGTCCTGAAAGATATGACCCGGTCCCTGGCCACGATCCCAGGGTTGTTCAAACCATCGAAGCCAATGCTTCTGCCCGCGGGCCCGTAGTTAAAGTTCCACGACAATTGAATGGGTCCTCGCCCGAAGTAACCCTGGGTAGGGTTGCATGGATACTGTGTGTTGGTCTCGTCGCAATAGTCTTGAGATGCGCCATTGATCTCTTCAATGTGGCACATGTCTGCAGAGAGTAGGGGCATCACATTATAATTAGTTGAAGTACATGTTTTCATATGTATAGATGTCAAGTGATTGTGTTCATACATGTACTTGTATATATACTTGAGCATCGAATTTTGTATTTTTAATTCTATACAAGGATTTTTATTTTATTTTTTCTTTTTTCCTTTTTTTTGTATGATTTATTTGTTCTAACTTATATGTACATCCTCGTTTCACTAAAAGAAATTACATCAACTACGGCAAGCACAGTTTTATTATGTAATATCAAATCTCAATTTCAAAATTCTTTTTTATTTCTTCCTAAAAAAAGGTCAATAAGTCTTCATTTGAAAAGTATGAAAACTTAATAAATATAGTATTTTTAATTTTCTTACTATTAATCTTTATATACTACACCGTGAGATTTCATACTGTATCATACAATTATTTAGGCAATATGGTCATGCTAAAATACAAAAAAAAAAAATCACAATTTTTTTTTTTTAAAATCTCAATTTCATACTATATATGAAATTCAAAATGATATTATAAATTCCGTAATGAAACTTCACAAAATCAATAAATTTTCATACTATATATATTTAAAATTCATACTACTATTACCGAATTACATACTATTATATTTTAACATTCACACTATCATTATCAAATTCATAACTCTACTAAATTTCAAGAAATAAACAAAATTTCATACTAATATAATTTAAAATTCATATTATTATTATTATTATTGTTCTTGTTAGGTTTTTAGGTGTAAGGGTAATTTTGATCATTTAAGTTGTAATTTTGATTAAATAGGATATATTTGACTAAATAGTATTAAACATTTTTTTATTAGAATATTTGATAATTAGTGATAATGGGAGTATAGTAAATGGAGATTTTTTTCGATAATCATATTTCATCAATTTTAAAATAAATTTTATTTGACTATCTTATAAACTCTAATCAAAAAATATGTTATAATGAGTTTTATTTAAGTAAGGGTATATATAATTCATCCGTTAACATTTTAAACTTAACAAAAATGTTTCACAAAATATAGGGTGGACAAATATAGTTCACCAATTAGAATTTTGCCCATATTTAGTCTCATTTTCATTCGAAAATTGAATTTTTTTTGCCAGGAATGACCACAAATTTTCGACTAAGCGTGCAATCAAATTTTAATTGGTCAACTAACTTTTGAATTTTCATCGACCGTATGTTGTTTAAAATCGCCGAAATTGGACTAGAGCGATAAAATTAACTTGTGGACTAAGTTTGCAACACCCTATATTTAGTGAACTAATTTTAAAAAATTTATAAAGTTAATGGACGAATTCTACATTTTAACGACATATGCAACCTAACAGTTCACTTAAAAAATTGTACTTACGTCCAGTCTCGTGCGTCACATGTGCAAAGAACGCTGCGATCTCACGCCTTATAACGGTAGCCGATCCGACCGTGCCGAACTGCGGGTACGATCTGACAGCCTCAAGAAACGCGGCTCGGGTGTAGAATCCCCTCCCGGCGCAGCTTCCAGCAGCCTGATTCGCAATCCCGTTAAAGAATGCGTCGGTCACAATATTAGCCACAGAGCCACCGCTAGTGCATGGCCCCGACTGGCAGCCTTCGCCACAATAGTCGATGCCTAGGCCACAAAAGCCCCAGCGGCTGCAGCACAAGTTCGACGCGCAGCCGCAGTTTTGGCCGAGAACTGGACTAGCCGCAGCAAGAAATATTGCTACGAGTGCCAGAGCAAGTAAAGATTTTTTATCAGTGACCATTTTGTATGAAGCTGTTATATTATTAAAATTTGTGTTTTGGTGAGGGAAAAGTGCTGGTATTTATAGTTGCGAGGATGGAAGAGGAGTGGGCCTTGTTATGGAATGGTAAAAGGTGCCAGCCATGTTTGTGTGTTGAGGACTTTGACTTTGTCAAAAGAGACTTTGAGATAAGGTTTGCAATTTGGAATGATAACTTGGGTAGCTTTTCTATCATATCAATAAACCATATATATGAAATGAATGTTTTGGATCATCAAATGCTTGTACGGTCCATTTAACTCGAATAACATGTCGAGTTTAAACAACCTACAGTAATTCAATAGCTCATAAAATCGGTTTGTGTTATGGGCAATGGGCATCATGGCTATAAATTCGTTATAAATTGATTGGAGGACTTTGACTTTGTCAAAAACGAACTTTGAGAAGTAAATTTCTTAAAAGCAGTATTTTGTTGACATTTCTTCATTAGTTTGGAAGTCATCTCGGGCTGTATGTGATTTCTCCAAATATTATTAATTTCATAGAAAACGATTGTTGAGTACAGAGGACTATTCCTATCTAGAAGGAGACAGAATTATGAGTAACAATAATGCATTATGTGTTCATTATTATTGTTGTTGTTGGATCATGTATAAATTCATATAGGCTCCTTGGTCGACAAGGCCCACTTATCTGGTTATTTCGTGATAATTTTGCACGGCCAAATTTACAATGTAGCCCAAGTGGGCTCATATGGAGCCCCAGTTTCCCAAAACGAAGAATCGTAACGGAACAATCGTTAGGTCAAAATATGAGTTCAAATGGAGCCGGCAAGTTATTATGTTATCTTATATGTAATAAATATTCATTTTCATCAAAACAAATTTTTATATTTGTTGTGATATATTTTCATTTTTACTATGATAAGCATACATTTATAAACATATAACACGCAAAGAAATGTTCATACTTGATAAAAATGTTCATGTTAATCATTTTCAATGTGATAAATATAAAAATTTTCATAATATAGAGGAACATGTGATGATTGTACGATAAATCATAGAAATGTACATATTCGTTGTATTAAATGTTCATCTCCAGATATACGGTACATCGTACACTCAGTTGATAAATATTTAATACAACGAAGAACCATAACCGAACAATCGTTATTGGATAAACTCGGATGTACGATATATTGTACACTCATTGATAAATTCAATACAACGAAAATGTACAATTTTCAATTGAACATACCTTTTTTTATGCATTTATTTATATTATGAAAAAAAATATAAATTTATCACATTTAAATTACTATTTATTATATTGAAAATAATTTTTATATATACATTTATGAAATTGGAGATTGATTTTTATCATAATAGAGATGAGATTTTATCAGAATCAAGATGACCATTGATTAAAACAAAATTGAATATTCTTATAACGAGTATGAACATTTTTATGCATGTTACATGTTCATGAATGTATATTTAGCAAAGTAAAGATGAAAGTTTATAAAAATAAATATAAATTTTATATTGACGGAGATGTACATTTATCACATTAATTGAACATGTTCTTTCCACTTAGTATGGTAAAATATGCTCCTTAGTATACGTAATAATTTTCATAACCAAATATGTAGTCTTACGATTCCAGTTCAACTGACAATTTTTATTGCGGTTTCTGTTCCTCAACGATTTTGGTTTCGATTTTAACCGAAATCGACTTCTTTTTTCTATTTTTACTTTTATTTTTTACATTATTCAAATATGAGATAGTAATTTATAATTATATATAATTATATAACTAGTTTATTATATATATATATATATATATAGGTCTCACTAACCGAGTAACATGATAGTACGGTCACAATGAGTCCGCTGAAGCAGCTACCCGACCTCTTCATAGGCCAGGTCGCCATAAGCATACTAAATGATCGAGTAGATACGAGCTCACGGCACAATAAAACAGCCAACAACACTTCATCATAATTCACCACAAGAGCTAGTATACAAAATTACTAGATAGTATATCTTCTCAGGCTCGGACCTGATGGGAATCAAATGAGGCCATTGCCTCGGCCTAGAATTTTTCGGGGCCGAGATATTTTTTTCCCAATGTATGGGCTACCAAAAGCCCAACTATTTAGGGTATCTTTTTTTTTTTTTTTTTTTCACGTTTTAAACAAACGGCCCAACATATTTTATGAAGTTTTATATTAAATATGAATTGAAATGCATTCATTTCTCTCTTTATTTCGCAACCCATTGTAAGAGTAATAGTTAAAACATAATCTTATCAGTGTCTTTAATTTATGACTTTCAATTGATTAAGTAAAAAAAAAAAAAGAAATCAATGAGATTTAAAGAGTTACATTCGACCTCGAAGACACAGACTACAAAGAGGTTAATTTTTTTTTTTTTGAATGTTATATTTCCCCCCTTCCGGTATATTATTTTATATCATGTAATTATATTTTGTTAGTTTATTTATCATTGTTTTTAGCTTTCATGCTTGAATTGAGAAAAATGTTGCTCAATTGTCATCTTTAATTTCAAGACATGTGAGATGTGACAATAATTGATAAAGGACAAGCAGGATCAGCAGGTGCATTGAAATCCAAGCATGTACCTGCAGCAGCCGATCAATCCACGTTAGAAGACAAATCCAGCTCAGCATGTCCAGAAGAACACTCCATGCACCAGCAGCAGATGATCATTCCATATAACGGCTAGAATAGGACAATGCAGCTATCATTTTTATCTAGAATGTAATTAGGGCACACCTAGATGGCCTAGATCACTCTACGATGTAGTATAAATACATGTATTGCATTTGTGCTGAACCATCTAACAAAACACAGCCTTTTTTGAATACATTAGCTAAACCTAGCAAAGATGTTCTTTTGCTTTCATATTTTCAGCTTTTCTTTTCCTTGTAATAATTTATGTGAACATTAAGTTCAAGGGCATTAATCTTGGAGCTCGCCTCGAGCCTCAAAATCTCAAAATCTCAAGTACGGTATCTTCTGTACTATATGTATTACATAATAGAGGCATTTGATTACGATTATATATCCAATGATCCCAGAGATTTACTAAATTATATATTTTCTTAAAAAATAAACAATAAAACTTAATCATTTGTTCAAACATGAACATGATCAACTTACACACTCAATATATGAAACATTATAACAACAGATTTGCTAAGACAAACATAAGTTAAAAAAAAAAGTCTTATTTTCTTCGAGCATGAATCCCTTTAATACATAAACTAGCACCTAAGGTTGTTGCCCGGTTCAACTTGAAGTTGATTGCAATAATCTGTGTAGTATTGAACACGAGCGTTAACTGTGTTAGTGTTGGCCCCATCACATTCGAGCCGCCCATTAATTGCACGAATTGTAGCCCCAAAGCCTTGCCCGGAAATAATGGCATCATGACAATTGTTCATCCAAAACCACAAGGCGGTCCTGAACGATATGACCCGGTCCGTGGCAACGATTCCAGGGTTGTTCAAACCATCGAAGCCAATGCTATTGCCCGCGGGCCCGTAGTTGAAGTTCCATGACAATTGAATGGGTCCTCGCCCGAAGTATCTCTGGTTAGGGTTGCATGGATACTGCGTGTTGTTCTCGTCGCAGTAGTCTCCGGATGCGCCGTTGATCTCTTCAATGTAGCACATGTCTGCACAGAGTAGGGGCATCACATTATATTAGTTGAAGTGTACATGTTTTCATATGTATATAATTAGTTGAGTAAATGCTATTTAATATCCTAATAAAAAAAAATAACAATCATCTACTATCAAAAATATTTATCAATATTCACTTAAAAAATTATAAATTCCGCTAAAAAATTCAATGAACCTTGAAATAAAAAAATGACGATTTATTAAATTTTAATAAAAATTGCTACCGGGGATATACACTAACGAATGAGTCACATGTGGCCCCTTGAACATTCAAACACGTTAAAGACCTATTAACAAAGTCAGTGGTCAATGCTCATTTTTTATCTCTCCATTTCTCTCTGGTGATAAAAAATGGGGGAATCAATTTATAAAATATAGTTGATTTTCCTAATTCGCCAATAATGTCGAGTGAATTAGTCAGTTTTATTCTCTAATTAGATAATCCACTAAATTTGATTGTAAATTTGATCTTTTTTATTATGAATTGACCAAATTGATCAATCAGTTTATAACACATCAAATTGTAGCACAAATTTATACAAGGACATCAAATTGTGGCACAAATTTATACAAGGACGTCATATGATCGCTTTTAAGGTAGACAGTCACATTAAGCATTAATAGAGAACCCATTTAATTGTAAATACGATCGTTTTTATCAGGATTCACCCAAACTGATCAATCAGCTTGTAACTCGTCAAAATGTTGCACAAATTTATACGTGACCGTCGTATAATCGTTCTTATTTCCAAAGTAGAGAATCACATTAATCATTAAGAAATTGGTCTGATGGGTTAAGAAAAAACATAACATAACATAACATAAAATTAGAGGTTTTTTTGGAAATTTATTTTCCATGAACAATTTTCATATTTATCAAAAAAAGTTTAAATAATATTTTGTTTTGTTTTTCCTGAGTGGGGTGGAAAAGAGATTGCAATAACTTTATTTCTTAGGATGAGAACACATACAAACATCACAAAGTTCGTTAAAATATAACAAAATTAAGTTACAATTACAAAAGTATTTTAACGTACCACAAAACATCGTTTGAGTTATTACACTTAGAGACTAGGAGTATTTGTCTTCAAAATGAACAATCACTTTCGCTTTCAAATCGGATCACTTTCCTTATTTTCTAAATGTCATATTCCCTTTTTTCCAAAAGAAAAGAAAAACTAGAAGTCAAGATTCCAATGACGGCAACTCTAGATCTTTAAAAAGATGCTAATGACTTTTTCTGAGTTCAGTAATTGTAAAAATGATTATGTACAACTTTTTGGAAACACATTTCCATATAAAGAAAGTGAAGATCTAAATGACAACAAAAGCAAGAGAACATATTCCAAATTGACAATTTAAAAATCCAATTATAATCAAAATCCTGATTCATGTCCAAAGTCAAATCTATAGGACTATGCCAATTAATTAATTGGACTTTTTAATCATCAAATTAATTAAGACCAAAAGATATGCTTAATAAAAATATAAGCACAGTCCAAAATATTTTGAAAATCTTATCGTATCATATATTCATTAAAATTCGAACTTACGTCCAGTCTCGTGCGTGACATGTGCAAAGAACGCCGCGATCTCACGCCTCGAGTCCTCGGCCGATCCGACGGTTCCGAACTGCGGGTACGATCCGAGCGCCTCAAGAAACGCGGCTCGGGTATAGAATCCCCTCCCGGCGCAGCTGCCCGCAGCCTGATCGGCAATCCCGTTAAAGAATGCGTCGGTCACAATATCCGCTACCGAGCCGCCGTTGCTAGGCGACACGGAGCACGGGCCCGACTGGCAGCCCTGACCGCAGTAGTCGGTGCCGGTCCCACAGTACCCCCAACGGCTGCAGCACAGGTTCGACGCGCAGCCGCAGTCCTGGCCGAGAACAGAACTCGTCGCCGCAGCAAGAAATATTGCTGTGAGTGCCAGAGCTAGTAAAGATATTTTGTGAGTGACCATTTTGTTGGCTGGCGTATAAAAAAGGGTGTTTTAAGCTTTTAGTGTGTTTTTAGTAATGGGAAAAATTGGTTGGTATTTATAGTTAAAAGGTGCCAAACATATTTGCGTGTTATGTATGGGTGTTTTTAATTTAAGTGGAGGACTCTGACTTTGTCAAAAACGCACTTTGGAGAATTGGTTTTCTTTTTACTCGAAGTAGTATTTTGTTGACATTCTTAAGTCTACGATGACATTTCTTTATTATTTCTTGGATGTTATCTGTTTCTTAATCCAATAATTAATTTCGATTGAAAACGATTGCTGATATAATCTAGTGAATTAATGGTGGAGGTTTGGTTTTGCTCTATAATGCACGGACACTTCGTTTCTGATCTATAGGCGAGTCGGACACTATATGGACACGACACGCGCTCGACATGCCTCGGACACGTATTCGATGCGTGTCCTATTTTTTCTTTTGAAATTTTGAAATGGGAAACGACTCAAACACGGTGGGACATGTGGGGATACGGCCCGAATACGTACCCGGCACGTTTTTTCAATTTTATTTTTATTTTTTTATTTTTATTAATTGTTATCAATTTTATTTTACTTAAGGTTTCATCAATTATTGTGAATGAGCTTGTAATTATTTTAGATGATTAATTGAAAATAAAAGATTATTAGAATTTAATATTTATAAAAAATAACTATATTGATTATTTATATTATAAATATGTTCGAACTGTGTCGTGTCCTGTATTTTAAAAAATAAGAGTGTGTTCGTATTCGTGTCGTGTCTTGAGTCCGAGTTCGTGTCCGTGTCCGTGCAACTTAAATTTTGCTATATAATATAATGTATTTGTTAATCTAGACTATCTAGTGGTCGAGTGGGTTCGATTAAAACTAGAAATCTCACGTTCAAATTTTCACATATGCACTGTTGGATCGAATTTGTCTACATGAAAAATTATTAAATAATAAAAATTATGAGACTTTGTCATATAGTCTACAAGGAAAGAAACTCATTATTTACTATCTAGTACAACTTAATTTTATCCTTCATATTTAATCAAATATATACTTCACAGAGACTAATTTACCTTTTGCTTAACAAAATTTTTTTTTATCAAATTTCATCTTTTTTAATTAAACGCTCACTACAATTAAAAAATCAAAGTCGACAGAAAATTTATCGATAAACGTGAAAATTTTGTAAATTTACTGTCTGTAAAAAGATTATAACTGATCAACAAAATTTAAAATTATCGATAAATATCTACATTATTTCGGTAAGTAAATTAAATAAATGTTTGTGATTTGTCTATAATAGGTGGAAGAGGAGTTTTTTTTTTTTTTGAGTGATGCTATATTAAGCAATTCGTTTCGGAGCAACAAATTTTTTATAAGGTAAGCAATATTCAATTACAATTTTAACCTTATTATAATAATATAAATTAAATATAGTAATAAAATCTAACATTTATATCCATATCTAATTATATATTTTCTTAAAATAACATATGATATGGATGATAAACTTTGACATGAATTAAATATGTAATTAATAATTTAAATAGATTGTTTTAAAGTGGGAGACTTTATTATTAAATAAAAAAAATCTTTAACTTACTTTTGTTATATTATTTTTATATAACCATAGGAAATAAAAAATAAGTTTAATAATTAATATATATATATATATATATGGCTAGTTAGAACTATTATTTTTTATTGTTAAATAATTTGTATTTTAATATTTAGAATAAGTTCTTTAATAATTCATAGTTACATATGTAAATAAATTCAAAACTTAATACATGCTCAACCCGTATCTAATTTTAATTAATTAATTATTATTAAATATTTTAATAATTAAATTAAATTCTATAATAATTATTAGTTACATACTTAGAGAAATTCAAAAGATGTTGTATTCTCAACTCATACTGGTATCTAATTAATATTTATTATTTATTATTACAAAATTTATATTTTTACATATAAATTGAATTTTTTAATAATATTTAGTTACATACTTAGACTATTAAAGTAACTCGTCATTTAATTTTTTATATATATATATATATATATATATATATATATATTATTTAAAATATGCGGTTATAAAATTTTTAGTATAATTATATAAATTACAAATTATACTTAATTGAATGTGGTTGATTTAAATTACTATATATTGAGTTTACAATGATACTTTGTGAACATTTTTAACAATAAAAAATAACTACTAATAGTACATATTTAGTAAAATATTTTTTATAAATATATTTTTAAAAGTTGATGTATAATAATGTTATTGTATAGCATAATAAACCTCATATATAGTATTACATTCAAAGTTATTTTAATGATACATTAACAATAATAATAAATAATATAATAGTAATATTTTATATATCTAATGAAGATATAAATTAGATTTCTATGAAAATATACTAGTAATATTTTAAATTGATATATTACATTTGAAGTTATATATTTATGAAATCAGATAAATATAAAAAATTATAAAATTGGATAAATAAAAGATTTACTCCCTCCGCCTAAAAAAGATAGGATTACGGTTATTTAACACAATTTAAGAAAATATTGGTTAATATAGTGAAAGTATTATATTTTCAATATACCCCTAAAGTTAAATAATTATTTATTCATTGTTACTCAGTTTTCTTAAAATTCATCTAAGTAAGTGATATAATTTTATAATTATAGGGATACATATGAAAATAAAAAACAAGTTTATCATTTTGTGACACCCAAAATTACAACAAAACATATCATTTTGGGACGGAAGGAGTTTTATTAATCCTAAAAAACTATCGTTATATTTTAAAATAAGAAAAATTCAAAAATTATAAGATTTTATAAAATATTTTGAAATCAGAATAAAATAAAAATAGATTTTCATTAACATAATTTGCTAATTCATTAAAAACTTGTTTATTTGTATTGAATATGAATATATATATATGCAATAATTGATTTTTTAATCATACAAGAAAATCTCTCTCTCTCTCTCTCTCTCTCTCTCTCTATATATATATATATATATATATATATATATAACTTTAATTGTGCTAATTAATTAAAATTTTATATATAATACTAATTTATGTCCACGCATCTAATTTAAATCTTGATTTGAAATATTAATTTCTAATAAAATATGACATCTTTTGGATTTTTATAAGTATGTGAATAAAACTATTAATAAGTTTAATCTAAATATTAAAATATAAAATAAATCGATAATAATAATAATAATAATAATAATAATAATAATAATAATAAATAGTAATTCAAAATCGATACAATATGATTAAGGAAGAGAATTTATAATCTTTTAAAATTTTCTAACTACATAACTAATAAATATTAACAAATCTAATTTAAAATATTAATAATGAAATTTGATAAATATTTATTTGACACCGATACAAGGCACATGTTGAGAATATACAACTTTAGAATTTTTATAAATATATATAAATAAAATTATTATTTATTTTAATATAATTATTAAAATATAAAATTAGTTAATAATAATAAAAATAAACAATAATTAGTAGTTAGACATCGGTATAAATCACAAGTTGAGAATATATATATATGTATAATCTTTTATTAAATAATTTTAATTGTTTAGTGAATACATATTTTAATGTTTATATAATACATAAATATAAAAATTCTAAATAATAAATTGGTGTGTGTGTGTATATATATATATATATATATATATATATATATATATTGTGTGTGTGGTGTGGTGTGGTGTGATGTGTGTGTGTGAGAGAGAGTGAGAGAGAGAGAGAGACTAATTTGAACATAATATTTTTTAAACTATAATATATTGAGTTTGCAACGAATGATGTTAATAATGAAAAATAAATTACTAATATTTATATATATAAAATATTGTTATAATTATAGTTTTAATACTGAATATATTATAAAATTATTATATAGCAAAATATTTTTCTTGTAAAATTGAATTTAATATAATTCAAATAACAATTATTATAAGATTATTGTCTAATAAGTGTACTCCACTGTTCATCCATATTGTTAATTTTTTTATAATCATATTCTTCTTTTGCTCAAATTTTACAATGATGAGCAATTTACAAATATATGTACAAACTGATAAGAAAAAATATATTAATAGAATATTAATTCATCAAAATTTAATATCTTGTTAAATTATAACCAAAGTCAAATTCATGTATTTTGTTTAAAAATGTGAAAAGAATCAATTAAACTTGAAGACCATTTGAATAAATTTATAAAATTATAATTATATTACACTTAAGAATACTTACAATATTTTTATAGTCAGTTTGATTTTCGTGCATCTAAGACGTTTAAGCTGGCCTAATGTAACATTTGGACGATACTTTTTTTTGATATATTAGGACAAAAATATCTTAGCACAGAAGATTAATAGTGAAAACTAAATTATAGATATTTTATATATTTTCAATAAAATCATATATATATATATATATATATATATATATATAATATATATATATATATTAACACTTGAAATTAATAAATTACTATTTTATAGTAGTTATGATACTGTTAGTAAGAGTTACCTATCAATTTCAAAACGAAAATATTAAATAATCCTAATGTATATATATTTAATTAAGTAAAAAACATATGATTATAAATTCAGAAGTTCAATTTATACATATTTCTCAACAATATTAATAAAAATATCTTTTAAAAAATAAAGACAAAAAATTTCAATAATATTATAAAATGCCTTTACAAAAAATAAAAGTAATATGGTTAAAAGAAAAACAAACAAAAGGAAAAAGAGTTCAATTAGGAGAAAATCTATAGAAATGATAGTTAAATTAATAAGAATTTATTGATTAAGTATATTGAGATATTTTAATTGTTTCCTTAATTTGTTGTCATAAATAAAATGATCTATTAAATATCTATCCATAACAATTAATAAAGGGCAAATAAATAAATATAAAATTAGGAAAGTAATGAACTTACCTAAAATTCTTTGTTAATCATGTAAAATTATAATTTTGTCCCTGTTGCTTCGGAGCAAATTGCTCCGTGTAGTATTTTTTTTTTTTTTTCCTTTTTGTAATGGTAATTAGTCATCTGCGTTAACTTTTTTAAATATGGAATCCGCTAACAACAATTGTGTCGTTCAGTTTGGGATCCTCAAAATTAACTGCGTTGATCTCAATACATAACCCCAATTCATCAACAGCAGTGATGATGATGATTCACTTCTAATTTAGCATTTAACTATAATATATATATTTAAGGGGTAATTGTCAAATAATATATAATAAAAAGTATTTGTATTAAATACTCTAATTAATTATATAAATTACTAAATAATTCAACTATAAATATAAAATTACAAGTTACCACTATTAAAAATAATATTAATAACAAATACACCACCACCACTACTCCATTACACCTCCCGCTAGCCCACTCGTTGCTGCTGATATGGCCGCCTGTCCAAGCGCCGCCGCCGGAGATTTTTCACGCGATCATGGCAGGAAAATTTCCCGGCGAGTGTTATATAAATATATATCCCAACAAACATAAAGTATGAAAATTTTAATATAAAGTAGGATTTTTTCTTACTTTTTGAATATAAATTAAGAATGTATTTTAGGAAATAAAATAAGAAATTTCATTATAAAATAAGAATTTATCTTACTTTTTCGAATATAAAATAACAAACGTTCTTACTTTATAGGATATAAAGTAAGAAACTTTATTACCTTTTCAGATATAAAGTTCAAAGATTTACGATAAAGTAACATATAGTTGTATTAAATAAGAAATACATAATAATAATTTTTTACTAAGCCAGAATATTTTTTTTATATTTTTTTGGTTTGAAAAATATTGTATAATAAGTAAGATATATATAATTATAGATTCCGTCACTCTATCGAATTCATTTGAGGTGACAAAGTTGGTTACTTCCGGTTCGGTGCCGGAAATTATCGAATTTAGAAGCAGGTATGTTTTTTGAATTCTATTCTATTAGTGTTTGATAAAAATGTGTTTTTTGTTTATTTGATATTTTAAACTGTGACTTTTATTAAATATAGATTTCCAAAGGGGTCGGCTAATCCCACGAAGAGTTTTAGCCGCGGTAGTTTAACGATATCGCATAATGAGGTTGATAAGATTGCCATCGGCAATGTCGTCTTCCATCCGGTCGACTATTTGTATACTGTTGAAGAGGTACAATTGTTGTGCATTTATATTGTTCTTAGATTTTTATTTTTAATGTTTAGTTCTTTAATAGAGTACTATTTTCAATACAGATATGCACATTTTAGATATGTGCTATTATTAGTTCGTTTATTGATGATTGGTGGTACAACGCATGCACGAAGTGCCATAGAAAGCTCGAGGAAGATGAGAATCAATTCAAGTGCGGTGGATGCATGAGACATATTTCTTCGGGCGTGTTTAGGTAATAAATTAAGTTATTGAAGTAAATGATTGACCCAAAAAACAAATATTTAAACAATTATCTAATATAGTTTTTTTCTTGATATGAAGGTACAAAGTAAGGATTGAAGTCTTGGACTCCACGGCTAACGCATCCCTACTATGTTGGGATCGGGAGGCTGAAAATTTGATTGGAAGATCTTGCCATGACTTTCGAGTCGAATTTTTGAAGGTAGGGCATGAATTTCAAAAAGATTTTGGCAAAAGGTTTTTGTGTTTTAAACAAACTCAATGGTCTTTTTTTGGCAATGTAGAATCGCACCGATGAAGATCTGCCCGAAGAATTGCTCAAACTCATAGATCAGACGGTTCTATTCAAGGTGAAGGCCAATATGAGCCAAATTCACAATGAATCGAGCGAGTTTTCTGTAGTGCGGTTGATTACCGAACCATCTTTGGTGGCAAAATACAACAAGTGGACCGTCGAGGAGGATGTGAGTTAGATTATTTTCGAAATTTATAGATTTTCAAAGATAGTAAAGTCTATCAAATTATTTAATTTTTTTTTTGAGATGTTTGAGATTTTTTGAAAACATTTCGTTTTTCAACTCCTTTTATTTTGTTGAAGGAATTGGACTTTTTGACTTTGATTCAAAGGGAGAAAACCGAAAATGGAATGGTAACGTAGTTGATCATTTGTATTTTTGAAAATAAAATACGAAACAGACTTCTAGAAATTACATGTGTTGATTGATTTTAAATTGAAACTATTGAACAGGACGCCTGTTTTGAGGACAAGGTTACTACTCCTATTAAAAAGTTCGATGTCGTGGAGGTGGATGGTGAATTTTCAACCGTGAGGGTAGCTTCTACTTTGTCGAAGACATCTAGGGTTCTATCTAAGGATGGAAAATCAGTGCGGAAGGAAGTCCTAGACATTGAAGAAGGTTGTAATGCTACTGGGATTGATGAGGAAGATGAGGAAGACGAACTAAGAATTGAAGGAATTGTGAGGGATGATGAGGAATAAAACATTTCTTTACTATTTAATTAAATTTTTTTATTTTTCTTCTTAGTTTTATTAATTAATTGGTGTTGCTTTGAATATTGGTTTTTGGGATTTTGAATTTATTTTGCGATGAGGTAAAAAGCATTATATGCTCAGACGATATCTATTGATTTAAAATCTGATATTTTTTAGATTTTAAATTACTTAATAAAAACGTTCTATTATTATTAACTTTTATTTTTAGATTACTATTACAAATTACAAATAACAGTCTTTTATGTGACTGTATATTGCTTCTTCATCTTTTATACATATTTTATTATGAAATATTAGTACTTAAAGATTAATCTTCAAAGTAGTTTAAAAAGGATTGTTGGAGGATTTATTTGTTTTCACGCAAGAACAACAACGGCTAATTCATCCGCTAAGATATTTCCTAATGGAGTGTCCTATAATCTATAACATGAATTATTTATCAACTACAACATACATCAGATAAAATAAGTAAATAAATTACACTCAACAATACTATACACAAACACATTAGCATAACATAATTTAATAAAGTATAGAAATTTAACGCATGCTCTGATCATCGCCGATACTAACGAATTATTGATAAAAGTAAAGTACATAAAGTGGCATAGCATAATTTAATGCATGCTCTGATCATCGCCAAATGATGGTAATTAAGTACACTTTTAAGTTGTGAATTACGTTTTATAAACGTCAGGCTTAATAAGAAATTACGTCTTTCAGTCATGAAAGAAACTGAAATGGTTATTTGAACTTTTTTGTTATATAAATATTTTTGAGAAAAATATATTAGAAACGAACAAGTTATTACTTAATGTACAAGTATTTAAAGAAAAAGTTTAATACGGAAAAGAATATTATTTAAATTTTGTAGATATTTTGATCCATA
This sequence comes from Phtheirospermum japonicum, assembly GCA_014905375.1. Lineage (NCBI taxonomy): Eukaryota > Viridiplantae > Streptophyta > Magnoliopsida > Lamiales > Orobanchaceae > Phtheirospermum > Phtheirospermum japonicum. The sequence goes on along the minus strand of BMAC01000641.1, from coordinate 607,608 downwards.
AAAAATATTCATGAATAAAAAATAAGAATATATTAATATATTATAAAGATCACAAATTGTTGGTATTTCTTATATCTAAGTTGTAAAAACTCGATACAATTATCTAAAAATAAATGTTTCATAATAACTGTATAAAATATAATAATAGATATAAAAATAGTTTTTTTTTCAAATTAAATTCCGGTAAAACATCAAATCATTCATTATTGAGAATTTTGGGATATGGTATATTTAAAATAAGAAAAGAATTTTTTATATTTTGCAAGTAAATCATCGGCGTTTTTTAAAAAGTATTTTCTATTTTTAAGAATACTAATAACCGAAAATTCTATTTAGAAGATAAGTATTATGGTTATCTTTTAACTATTAACTATAAAATATAGATTCGTATCTTACATATTTAAAAAAATATTTGTTTTAAATATCTCTCCGTGTTTCTATAAAATTATCTATCACTAACCCTAACATCATAAATTTACTGCCGCGTAGCCGGCAACGTAATAGGGTTTACACTATTATTAAAAGAACAAACACGCATACATATATATGAAAATAAACACATAACGGATAATAATACATTTGGACCAGGACATTGGTAGTAAATATTATGGGGAGGAAGACGGATGCCATACGAAAAAGGGCACAAACAGACAATACAATGGCAGGTAGTTTTTCTTATACTTTAAGTTTAATATCATTAAGAATCTGTTGTACCTGTTTTCATGTCAACCCTTTAAATCTGCAGTTAGTAAATTACAAAAATTAATAACATATTTAAATTGTTATTAATACGTTATTAAGTTTTCTTGAAAGCCTTAAAGGAATCATGTGCAAAAAAGATTTTGTACCTGTTTAAGAGCAGTCCTATGAGTTGTATCTCCTAAGATGTGTGTCTTTGCTAGTTTTCCTGAACATGTGATGCAGCAATACAAAGTTAGTATTTAATTGTATTTTATTAAGTATATAATCTATTTGTATAATGTTAAGATGGACATTGTGGTACATATCTTTTTTCCTGCTGTGTTTGTTATCCAGAGTACTATGTTCGTTAACCTACATAATTAATATAATAAGTTTTAGATTAAACATATAAAAATTAATATTGCACTGTATATATAAAATAGTAGATTATATAGTCACTACAAAAAAAATCGTCGATACTGAAGGACATGCTGACGGCCAAAAAGCCGCCAGCAATGCTGGCGGACTTACTGGCTGAAAACAATGCTGGCGTCTTTGCTGACGGCCATGGCCACCAGTAAACCGTCAGCGAATAAGCGGGAGTTTATCTCGCTTTATTATACTGACGGGCATTGCCTGTCAATATATCATTTTGGCGTCGTTGACGGCCATGGCCGTCAGGATCCTGACGGTCCTGACCGTCAGGATATAATTTTTAATCAAAAAATAATAATAATATATACGCTGACGGTCATGGCCGTCAGGATCCTGACGGTCAACCCGTCAGCATATATATTTTTTAAAAAAATAAATATATATACGCTGGCGGCTAAGCCGTCAGCGTTCCTGGCGGCCTATGGCCGTCAGGATTTTAACCTAAAATTCGGCGCCCAACCCCTTCCCCCACCTCACTTTCTCTCATTCTCTTCTTTTCTTCTCTCTTTCCGCCGAAAAACGCCGCTCCCAGCTCCGGTCCGCTCCGAAGCCAGCCGTCCGTCGCCGTGCCGCGCCACTCTGCTCCGAAGCCGCAACCCAAGCTCTCCGTCGCCGCGCCAGCTCCCTCCACCGTCAGCGGCCGGCTCCCCCCACCGCGCCCGCTCTCCGTCGCCGCGCCGCGCCAGGCTTCTCCGCTTTGAACCAGTCGCCTCCCTCCACCACGCTACCTTCCCAGCCCAGCCCAAGCTCCACCACCACCGCCTGCCTCCACCGTCGCCCGCCGCCGCCGTCGCCCTGCCAAGGTAAGTTTCCCCTTTTTTATATTTACTGTTATTATTTTTTATTTTATATTTTTTATTATTTTTGTATTTTTTCATATAATTGTTGTGATGAAATTATTGTATAATTATTGTTAAATTTAGGGTTAATTTTAGTAATAATCATATAATTAGGAATAATCAATTAATTAGGGCCAATTTAGTAATTATTACATAATTAGGGGTCAATTTAGTAATTATTACATAATTAGGGTTCAATTTAGGAATAATTATATAATTAGGGTTCAATTTAGGAATAATAAATTAATTAGGGTTCAATTTAGGAAGGGTCGATTAATTAGGAGCAATTTAGTAATTATTACATAATTAGGGGATAATTTAGTAATTATTACATAATTAGGGGACAATTTAGTAATTATTACATAATTAGGGCTCAAATTAGGAATAATCAAATAATTAAGGTTCAATTTAGGAATAATCAATTAATTAGGGTTCAATTTAGGAATAATCAATAAATTAGGGTTTAATTTAGGAATAATCAATTAATTAGGGTTCAATTTAGGAATAATTACACAATTAGGGGTCAATTTTGGAATAATAAAATAATTAGGGTTCAAATTAATAGTAATCAATTAATTAGGGCTCAAATTAGGAATAATCAATTAATTAATGTTCAATTTAGTAATTATTACATAATTATGTTTCAATTTAGCAATAATCAATTAATTAGAGTCCAATTTCGTAATAATTGCATAATTAGGGGTCAATTTCGTAATAATTACACAATTAGGGTTCAATTTAGAATTAATCAATTGATTAGGGTTCAATTTATGATTAATCAATTAATTAGGGGCCATTTTATGAATAATTAAGCTTGTGTAGATTCTGGAGTACACTTGTCGATAAAGAGCGCACACYGCACCCGTACAGAGATTGTCCTCCTCAAACGCCCTCCCCATGTCGGCTCCAAACATCTATAATTCAGACAAGGTATTTGGAGCAGACATGGTGAGGGTGGTCGAGGAAAGCGATGACCTGTATTCGAGTGCTGTGTGGCTCTTTATCGACAACATGTCTACTTTAAAATCTACCTAACTAGAAGCAATCTTGTATTAGGGTTTGCTTTCAAATTTAGCGTTTATTCACCCATTATATTGTGTATATATTGTTCATGCATGGGAGGCCGTGGTGATCGGCCGGGATTTAAAAAAAAACTATATATATATTGTTCATGCATGGGAGGCCGTGGTGATCGGCTGGGGTTTAATTTTGTTTATATATAATATTGTCATTGGTATTGTTGGTTGTATACTGTCGGGTGTTGACGTGGGTTACGACGCCGGCCGAGAGGTTTTGTCCCTCCAATAGAGGGTTTTCAAATCTTATTTTTAAAAACGTGATATGGTGTCACGTGATTTTATTTAAGTTGTCGGTCCTAATTTCGACATGAATGACATTGAGTTGGATGAATCACCTAATCCCGAAAGCGATGAACTACATTTAACTGAAGAAGACGAAGGAAACTACGAAGATGAGTCTGAAAGTTAGGGATGAGGTTTTGACAATTTTTTGAGTGTTAACGATAATCTGAACAAATTATAACGATACACACGCGCGCGCGCGCGCGCGCGCTCACACACACACACACACACACACACACATATATATATATATATATATATATATATATATATATATATATATATATAAAATTATATACCTATGTAAAGAAAATATTATTAATAAAACTATGTTGTATGATAGATGCCTGGTAGAGGTCCCCATCATCGTCGGGTTTCTCTCGGCTCATCGTCTTCGGGACCACCATGAGGATGATGCCACCGACATGGACGTAGATGATACTGTTCCACCTACCCCGTCTGATGAGGCGGGGACGAGCACGCCTGGTACAGAGGTCAGGACTTCCGGGATCGAGGTAGTCCGTGATCGGTAATAGGTAAGTAACATTTTAATCAATCTTGTTATGTGTTCAATATATAATTTAATTATTTTCACATATATTGAAATAAACTTATTAATTTTTAGGTTACGGAGTCCGTCGAAGGACTTGCCGACCTATCTCAGGACTATACACGAGGCTCGTATCCACCCAGATGGGTGGAAATACGAGCACATCCCGGAGAGCCATCGTCAGACGTGGTGGCCTCGTTTTAGGGTAATTTTGAAGTATTTTTTATTTATTTATGTTAAGTGAATTGCTTAATTATTTTTGTCTAATTGTATTTCTTTTGTAGGGATTGGTGTGGTGGGACACTCGTATGTACGACGAGAATGCCATCAGGGCGGCATTCTATATCTCGATGCGGGAGTCTTATAAGAGTCGTATATACGAGTGGAGGAAGGCGTATCGGACGAGTGGGACGATACCTGCTATTGTAGGGGAGACGACTTGGAACAGGTGGCTGTTGGAGTTTCAGCGGCCTGAGGAGGTGGAGAAGTCTGAGAAGGCCAGGCGGAACAGGATGAGCGAGCCCGGCGGCCCTTCGACTGGTATAGTGAAGCATCGAGGCGGGTCTATACCGGCTAATCGACAGGCGGCCTAGATTGTAAGTCGACGATAATATTTTAAGTAATTAAATTATATTATTGAACATGTATAATTTTATGTTTTAATTAATTCATTATATTAAATATTGTAAATGTAACTTTAAATACAGGCTGCACAGACTGGTTCGCAGCCCAGTAACTACGAGCTTCTGCTGAGGTATCATCGAAATCCCGATGGCACATTTACGGATCCCAAAACTTAGAGAATAGCTGTAAGTTTTATATGTTATATATAACCGGTTTATTATAAAATCTGATAAAAGTTGTTTAGTATTAATAAGTAAAAATTTTGATATTAAGAGGACTATGAGAGGGCTTTGGAGGAGAGGCGTGCTGCGTCGTCTGATGAAAGCAGCCCTCAGGTAGACCTGAACGAGGTCTACCTACAGGTTGTCGGGAATAGGAAGGGTCGACGCTATGACCTTGGATGCTTTGGGAAGACTCAGAAGGGCTGCAGTACTTCTTCCACCTCCACCGCCGATGTTCGTCAGATCCAGACGCAGGTGCAGTCCCATCAGGAGCAGCTTCAGCGGATCCGCGATGAGAAGGCGCTAGAGATTCAGCGGATCCGTGAGGAGCAGGAGCGTACCCTGTTGACGCTCCGTCGACAGATTGAAGAAGCTGTTGCTCGGGCCATGGCTCAACAGCCTCCCCCTAATCCGGATGGTGGTCATTTTTAGATGTGGATGGATAGTTCYGGATTTTTATACATTCGATTGATGAATTTATTTTTAATTATTGAAGGATTTGTTTTGATTTTTTTTATTAATGGATAGTTTATTTTGGATTATCTAAAATTTTATTTGTTTATTATTTTTAATTTAATTATTAATTAATAAATTAAAAATTTATTAATAGATTTTTCGAAGAAAATTACAGCAAATTTTTGTCAGAAAATTGGCGTAATACTGACGACAAAATCCTCCAGGAATGCTGGCGGCCAACCCGACAGGAAATCCTGGTGGGTTCACCTGACAGGAATGATGGCGGCCAACCCGCCAGGAATGCTGACGGCCTACCCGCCAGGAAATCTTAGCGGGTATAACTGCCAGGAATGCTGACGGCTTACCTGCCAGGAAAGCATCAGATGTTCCTGGCGGATAAACCTGCCAGGAATACTGGCGGGCAAGAGCCATCAATGAATCCGCCAGCATTCCTAACGGGAACATTTTCCCGTCAGGATACTGAAATCCTGACCACAAAAATGCTGGCGGCCAATATCCGTTAGGAGGCCGTCAGTATCGCCAGTTTTTTTTGTAGTGAGTACTATATCTAAATGTTAGTTTTTTAAAAGATATGTATTCATTCGTAACGTTGTTACGCCTACTTAGAACCTGGACTCCATTTAGAGGCATTATCATACTACGATAAGTCATGTCAGGTTTCCAGCAGATAAATTTTGACATATCTTTAAAAAAAAAAATTCAAGTTGTGAAAGTATGAATTATATTATGTGCAGAAAGTTTATTTGTGTACTTATCTTTTTTCTGTTGATAGTACTCTGTTGCATGTTCTTGCTTGCCTCCTCCCTTTCCTGATTAGCATTTTTCATGTGAAAGTGAAGTATGTTAGTAAATAAAAAGTAATGAGATTATAACTTTGAACATACTAGAACAGAATAAAAAAGTTTACTATGTGCTGAACATATATTGTTTTGTATAATACATTATTTTATAAAAATAACCCATCTATCAACAAATTACAGATTAGGATTTTAGTGGTTACATAAAAAATCCTGCCATGTAGATCAAACAGCATGCATAATACTGCATTAGAAAATACTCCATATAAATCAACAAGCAATCATCTTTGTTTAAAGACTTAAAACTTCTAAAAAATGTACTGCTTAGCCAATCATTGAAGAAAAAACACCAAACATTAGCAATCATACAAAAACTGAGCATGCAATTTCCATGTGAAAGTGAAGTATGTTAAACTGAACTAACTTAAGTAAATAAAAAGTAATGAGATTACAACTTTGAACATAACATACTCAAGAGGAAGATGCTCAAACAGAATAAAAAAGTTTACTATGTGCTGAACATAAATTATTTGGTATAATATATTGTTTTATAAAAACAACCCAGATATCAACAAATTACAGATTAGGCTTTCAGTGGTTACATAAAAATTCCTGCCATATAAATCAAACAGCATGCATAATACATTAAGATAACACACTACATATAAATTACGAAGCAATCATCTATGTTTCAAAGTAAAAGACTTCTCATAAGTATTTTGCTCAATCAATCATTAAAGAAAAAACACCAAACAATAGTAATCATACAACATTGAAATGCAACTAACTACAGTAAGTAATAATAGAATTAATTGTGGTCATACTCATAGAAAAATTTGAACACATTAACATACTCAAAGCAGAATGTGAACACATTAACATACATAATCAATTGTGGTCATACTCATAGCAAGATGTGAACACATTAACATACAAAATCAATTTTGGTCATACTTATTGAAAAATGTGAACACATTAAAATATCAAAAATATTTTTTATTAAAAACAAATCAAATTTTAGTATGCCTCATAGATTAATCATACAGTGATTAAGCTAATCAATTCATTGCATGTAGATCAAACAGCATGCATACAAACACCCACATCTGTACAATTTTAAAATAAAACAAAGGGGAAGGATAATTGACATGCAGCAACCTGGCAATTGGCATTTTTTTAATTTAAAAATTAGATAATTTAATTTTAATGATAATTGGAAGTAACAATTTTTAAATAAAAAAGATATAAATTTTAAAAAATATCTCACTCATTTCAATGAAATCATAAATCAGAAGTTTAAGGATTTTTACCTGTTGAAGCATCATTTAACATCGTAGTTCAGCCTAAAATCTTTGACTGGATCCGCAATCCATCTTTGGTAAATAGATCCTCGAATAATATGAGTTGATAGAATAAACAAATAGATGAACATTAGAATACAAAAAAAATATTTTTTAGGCTAGATCTAACACAGTTGCTTAATAAAACCAGATCAACATACATTTTAATAGATCTAACATAAAGAATGACTTTGAAACAGATCAACACATTTCATAATAGATCTAAAACGATAGACCGAGTTTTAAACAGATCTATACATTTTATTAGTAGACCTAACACAACAGGATCATTTTGAAGTATGTTTATACATTTTTAACAGATCTAACACGAAAAATATTTTTTGACCTAGATCGACAATTAGTTTCAAGATTTCAATAAGAACAGACTGATTTTATTTAAAATCTATTGGACGTGATTAGAAAATTATATTTGTAATATTAAATTAGTTGAAGAACCTTTACTTGATAAGAATTCCTGCAAATTTTAAATTTGGCATAGTATGATTTCGGAGTTCATAGATCCAAAAGGTTTATGGTATGTTACGGTGTTTAAAAAGAAAATCTCAGACGGATTTGAGATCAACGAGATATAAAACACAGAGTAATGGGGCTGTTAAGACCGTGGTATGAATTTAGGGAGGTTGTGTTGGATATGAGCGCCGGACTGAATTACAGAGCTGGGAAGAGCGGCATAGTGGACGAGAGGCATAGTGAACGAGAGGCATTTCTGGAGAGGAGCTGGAGGGGTTCGGTTTAGGGTTTGGTGAAGGATGCAAATGAGGCTGGGGGGCCGAAAAATCAGGGTTAGTACCCTTTTATATCTAGGTTTAATCGCATGGGGCAGATGATGACCGTTCGATTCGTGTCATTAGATCCTGATCGTCCGATGTTTTATGTGTTGGGTTATGGGCTGGATCCGGTTTTACTAATCGGCCTATTTGAATTCTTTTATGGGCTCATCATATTGGGCTTTGGAGTATTTAATTTGGACTCAAATTAAATTAATGTTTGGGTTGGATTTAATTATTTAAATGGGTTGAATTATTAATTCAAAACCATAAAATATTTATAAATTAATTTTAAAATTATTTTAAATTTATAGAAATTTTAAAATTATATTATTATGTTATTAAATAAATCTTAGTTGTCTTTAGATTAAATTAATTAATTATGCATTAACGGATATATTTCAATTTTTAATTTTGAATTTCATGCACGTATATTAAATCAATTTTGTTTTTATCTTTGATTATCTATTATGATGTAAGATATTTTATTTATACGTATTTAATTAATTATTATATACATGGTATAATATACGTGAATGACTTGTTTTGACATCATTCTCTATTAATGTAGATTAATCTAATTTAATCTTCTTATTTTAATAATAATAAATATAAATATAATATCGGATTGTTTGTAATTTTAGAGATTTATTACGATACTGTCGGATTACTTTCGTTCAACTATTTTATTATTCAATGAAATTTGAATTTATTTTTTGGTTGTAATTGTTTAGATTCAAGTAGGTAAGGAAACATATATTAAATTACATATATATGTATATTTTTATGTTATTATTGAGTGAATCATCAATATGATTTAGTTGTAATTTTGTAGTTTTAAGTAGTGAGTAAATTTTATTAAATTTTAATATCTATTTATGGTTAAAAAATAGATTTGATAATCTTATTTTAATTCTCATTCACGTATATTAATTTTATTTGTTTTTTTCATTCATTTTATGAATGAATTGTGTGTAATTGTGTTATGTCAGGAGGTCATTTAGTTATACATTAGTATTAATTCAATGTAAATATTTTTAAAAAATTTTGGTGTTGTATTTATTTTTTATATATATGTAGATCTTGATAACCTAGAGAGTTAGGTTATTTTTTTATTTTTATATTTTTATATATAAAAAATCAATTTCTGCAGTATATTCGAGAATATATAAATTTAAAATTATAAGTTCGAGTTTCATTCATGATTATTAATTTGATTTATTTTTTTTCACGTTTTTATTCATTTCGTTATGTATTTATGAATTATTTGTTAAATTTCTACTATTGAAAATTTATGATTTTATTTATTTAAATATTTATAATTTGTTCTCTAACTGTTGGTTTTGGAATTTAAAAACTCAAAATTTTATTGAAATAAATTAATTATGCGTTAATGTATATAATGTATTTATTTCAATATTTAATTTTAAATTCCATTACATGTAGATTAATTAATTTTGTATGTAGATTTGATTATCTATTATCCTTGAATGCAAAATTCTAACCGGTGCAAAGGCGGGCAAAAAAGTGTTGCTTTCCCGAATGAGTCTAACGCCTTCCGACGTTAGAATACCTTTCAAGTTTCAAAGAAGGCATATTCCGCTCACGATTTCATATGCGATGACGATAAATAAGAGTCAGAGTCAATTGCTCTCGAACGTCGACCTTTATCTGAAAAACCCCGCGTTCAGTCATGATCAGTTATATGTTGCCGTGTAGTGTGTCACCCATCGAAAGGGATTGGAGATATTAGTTTGTGGTGATGACGATTAGGGATCGAACATGACAAATAATGTGGTGTATAAAGAAGTACTCACTAACGTATGATATCAACGTTCATGTACGTAGTGTGAATTCGATTTTTAATTTATCAAGTGTGGATATTTTTAGTTATTTCTCTCAATCTCTATCTCTCTATGTATTTATATTTTCACATAATAAATAATAATAAAAATAATATTAATACAACTTGCATTTTTATATTTAACTTTCTACCCCGTGCATCGCACAGGTGTAAAAAAAACTAGTTTAATTGAAAAATATATTGGTGTATTTTTTTAAAAAAATCTTAATTAAATTATTTAATTGGCATGATTTAGAATAAAGTTTTATTTTGTAAAGCCGAAAAATCCAAATTCGAATTTCAAAAGTCGCAAAAAAACGTACCTATTGAATAAATTTTCAACTTTGCAGCTGCTGTGCATTGCCGATGTCCATGAGTTGACTATAAAACTATATCAAACTTGTTAAGATGTACCCGTGCTGTCTCCATTATCTAAGGTTTAACATGTTCTCAATGTCAACTTCTCGGTGCCAACAATATTAAAAATTCTCAAAATTAGATACGTCTAGAAAACTGACTGCATAGGGTAGATTGTTACCAAGTGAAATTATTGAATCTTTATTTGTGGTTGAAATTAAGCCACTTAAACAAAACATGGGCTTCAACACTAGTCTTTTTTCCTAATGTTTTTTGAGGGTTAAAATGACATTTATATCATTAGTTTTAATTTTGGCCTATTCACTAATCTTTTTTCCTAATTAAATTGGGGTTTTCTTTAGATCACGTTTGTTTGAGAATTTCCCATGCTTTGAAATAGAGATTTGAATTTGGAAAAGTATTTTGAATAGTAAAATCTTGTTTTGTTAGAATTTTTATAAAATTCTATTGTTATTATTGTAAAGTCCCAAATAATATAGGAAATGACTACGGTGCCTTTAAGGTACCATGTTTCCACTCTTCGTGTATTTATATTCATCCATCTTTTAATATTTATATTCTAAAATTGATCCAACGGTTATAAATAGGTGAGAAATTGGTAACTTCATGGCACCGTAGAACTTCCCAATAATATACTACATTAATAATAACATGAATAAATAAATAAATAAACAAACTCTCACCTTCTGTTCGTTAAGATTTGTTGTATTGATAGACTCAATGCATCTAAATTTAATACAAACAAAATTAAATTGATAAGAGGTAACCCTAGCCAACGAGACACTCTTCACTTGAAGGATCAAGATCAGGGTCTATCTCATAACGTCAATATCTAGAGAGTTTGGTTTTAAAACAAAAGAGAGCGTGAGCTAAAAGAGCTCAGTGAGAGCAAGCAAATGAAAATACAAATTTTTATTTAAAGTATAAATTTGACAAGAGTTTAGAAAATAATTTTCATGAAATAATTAAAGCACTTGGTGTGCAAAACTATATTCATGTGTGTAACAAAGATTTAGTCAGCAACAAACACATAATTCAATCAAATAACGACTCCAGTATTTTAATCAAAATTAAAATGCTTTAGAAAGGTTAAACAAGAATTTTTTCCAAAATTTAACCAATTATCGTATTTAAAATACACAAATAATACTAACTTATATTCGAAAAATCAATTAAAATAGTTAACAGTTGAACAGACAAGAAGATCTGTCTCTTTCTAAAATAGTCAATCCGATTAGTGAGTGTTCGGGTACGGAACTCTAGATGTGGCTCTCACGCGTAACACTCAGAAGGACTTTAGAGGTGGCTCTCACGCGTAGCACTTAGCTTCCTAGCTAGATTAACTCACATAAACGTATAATTGATATCGATCAAACATCGACCCACACGTGTCCACCCACCATGAAAGATGACACTCCAATAGGCCGAAGCCTCAGTTGCCTTATCCTTCCCAGTAGGCTCCACGACCCTTTAGACATGAGATTCAAACCCAGGGTACGCCATATTCTGCAATATACCCAATGTACGACCCAAATCCTACCGTCATCTCCGACCCGACCAGGAAAAATGAAAATAGGTACCACGAGTAGTCAAGCAAGAATCACATGCAACCTGCTCGATTGATTGCCCAAACTACTTGTGCCTGACAGACAATAATAGTTGACAGTAACAAGACAATCAATAACAATAATCGAGTTCAAATGCTATCAATAACCTTTGATATAAAATCATATAATTGAACTTATGATTAAGCACAAGTACAAGAGCAATGCACACTTGCATATTTTTCCTCACAATACTATTTTCCAAAAGGCTTATACAAGCAGAAAAATATGTTCAATCAACAAGTGCTTCTTGATTTGAAAATCTCAAACTTTGCAGTAAAAAATATTTTACTCACAGATAAGCACAAACAACGCATTGTGATTTGAAAATATTCAGAATCCCCACATAAGAAAGTTTTACTCACCTTCTTTGAAGTTCTTTCGAAAATCAAGCATACTGTTACGACGACTTTACGAGGTTTCGGATCTAGTACATGAAAGGCCTCGTCATTTCCGAATAAAAACCCATGTTGAGTCCTAAAATATAATATATTTATAAAAATTATAAATATATCATATATTAAAGTAATATCTAAGGTCGTAAGACACTTAGAAATGAAACTAATAATCTATATCGCAGGATATGGTCATAATAACGTTCGGGCCTAAATTCTTGAAATCTGGAGTTCAAATGGTACATTTGTAATTTTGGATACGTCTGACGTAGGAGGATATTATAACGAAACTATGGTTCGAATTTGCAATTATTTGGAAGTCATTTGACTCAATTCGGCTCAAAATTAAGAAAGTTGTACGGTGTTGAGAATTAATAAAGTAATTGAGGGTCAAATTAAGATTTTTGGAACTTTGAAAAATTTTGCGGGATAATTTGATATTTTGAAAACTCTAATTTGGGGTCAACTTGAAATAAATCAAAACTTAATTTAAGAGGACTAAATTGAAACTTAAGAGGGTCAAATTGAAGTTTTTAAAATCTTCAATTGGGTCCAAAACTCTATCTAATTTTAAAAAGTATATCCCTCAACTTTTGATCCATTTCATTTGAACCCCTAAACTTTCTAAAAACCTCCTACCATACCCGTTTCTTCCATCATAAATACACACAAGAAACTCACACTACAACACCTACATAAACACGTTGCACACACACATACATACGAATGGCAACCCACATACACAGTCACAAAACCTCATCGAAACAAGACTCTAAAATGAGAAACACTTGTTCATGAAAAGAGATTTCAATTAACGTTAAGTTCAAGAGTTGCCGACAACCCAAACGGTTAGAACGGGGGTCACCGGCAAGTGCCGGTTCTCGACCCCGTTAGGAAGTTTTCGGTATCACTTCACAAAATTAATGGGATAATTACATACTAGTCGTCAATACAAACAATTCGATATATAATATATCAAAAATAGACCTTCCGTTCGCTGAAAATGGGCCATCAAAGTTCGATGGCTCTGACCGATGCGTGACATCACACATGAACTTTGCCGGCGTTTTTCCGATTATCCAGAGATCTGAGTGACGATCAGGATGTGGTGTTGGAAACCTTACTAAACTGACTATCTATGATATAAATTTTGTAATGATCCGTTGGCTGAATTTTTATCACAACTTTGGCGAAACCACAATCATCAAGAAGAAGTGTTGAAAGAAATCAGAGAAACCCTCTCTCTTGCATTTTTGTTTGTTCTGATCCGCTGGAAGAAAAAAAAATAGAGAAGAAATAGTAAACTAGGGCGATTTGGCTTTTTCGTGGCTCAAAGTCTTGGGCCAAATACTAAATATATGTTTGAAAGATTTTGGGCCCCTTTAATGTTAGTTTATAGGAATTTTTGATCAATTGATGTAATTTTTCTATATTTTTTGTGTAATTAAACTGAAATTGCCGAGAAGAAAATGAGGGAGATATGAGCAAAAAAGAGAGAAATTGGTAGGTAGGAAAATGATGTAATATTATTGCTTGCCAAACTGCAAATTGTTTCACCTTATAGATAAGCAATGACCATTAACATATTGTAAACCTAGTTCAAATATATAAAATAACTAAATAAGATAAACCCATTAATTAAATAACAACAGCCCATAACTCTTTTTAAATGTTGACAGGGGCCCATTATTCTTCACGACTGGTCCGGCCCAACTCTCTCTCCTTGCCCATTCTGCATTATGTTGATTTGACGCAAATCCTTTCCAACATCAACCCGCCCGCTGCCATCCTTAGCTTCGCAATCGCGATCCCCCTTTTCTTCCAAGATCCAACCTTTCCCCTTTTTCTCACCGGCGATCTCAATCGTAAGAACCCAATTAGGTTTAGAATCCACAATATTATACTATGTGTATTTGTTTCCGTTACAAAATAAAATAAATAAAAATAACAATTTCATAATATTCAATATATATTCCAACAAAATATTATTGTAATAAAACATTTTGATTGAAATGAAATAAAAATAGTGAAATAAAGAATAATTAAATTAATTTAAATAAATTGTAAGATTAAATAGACGGAACTTTACAATTATAACATGTTAATTTATTTTTATAAACTCAAAACTTCAAAATGTTGTAACTTTTCGTTTCTTAATTATCTATTTAAGTGAAGAATATATTGAATGAATCACCCTCTCTAACTTTTATAATTTCACTCCTAATTGTATATTTAACAACAAAAGTACATATTGGAAAAGTAAGTTGAGAAAAAAATGTTGTATTTTTTAAAACTTAAATTAAATAGGTTAATAAATAGGGCAACATTCTTGTTAGGCTGGACTAACGGATCATCCGTTAGACAAAAATTTCATATCAATACATTATAATGCAAAAATCAATACATTATAATAAAAAACCAATAAATCATATTACGAATATATCACAGTACAAAAATCAATACATAATAATATGAGTTAGAGATTTATGAAAAACTAATACTTTAGAGTACAAAATCCAATAAATCACAATATAAAAATCAATATATTATAGTATCGGGTCAAATAATCTAACGGATCATGACCCGTTAATTTGGCCCGATACAAGTATTTACCTAATAAATATGTAGTGTTTATGATTTGAATTTTAAGGGTTTGGTGCAGTTTTGGACTTTCTAAATCAAGATTCGGGATACGGTATCCCTCGAACTTTGATGTAACCTTCCTTTGATGTGTAGTTAATTAATGGATATATTTCTATTCCAGCGATGAGTTATAATAGAAATACCAAAAAATAACATAGTTATATTGGCGTATGCTCCGTAGTGATAAGATCAATGGAAGAGCAGAAGCCAACTCGATCAATGTGGACAAGAATGGAAGATCCAAATGGAGAAGATACACTGCAGCGCATCATCCGAAAGGTACAATGACAGCAATTTCTTGTGGAGGCTTTAATCTAGTGATTGCTTGTGGAGGCTATTCGTCCGCAGGGTCAACTTGTTAGCATCAAGCTGAATGACAGCAATTTCTTGCAATAGGATTGTCAATTCTCCTCTATCCAAATTTCCTAGTTTCTCTGTAAACAAAGTAACTCTGTTTATACAAATCAACTCAAACTTAACTTGAAAGTCTTATTGGATTGATGTTGTAGGCGAACAGTTTTACTTAAGGAGCGTCACAACAAATACGATGGAGTTGGGCGTCGTCTGCTAGCTCGGTCATGGACTTTATAAATATTAGGCCCGAATGGGCTATTATGGATGATATTGTGGGGTCTCGACCGACTGTATGGTAAGAATCACAGGCCCTAACCTATTATGGTAATTTAAGCGAGAGATTCATTACTTATGTTAACTTAACATATATGAGAAATACTAATTTTAAATCAGTCATGGTATTTATGGAATTGTGGTGGGAGAAGGAAATCATGGTTTGGGGAACACTTCTCTTATCTATATAAAAGGGGTGTATACATCTCTTTATGTTTTAAGAAGTTGTTTATGAGGATCGGTCAAATTTGAGGTTAGTACCTCTATTCTTGGAGACCAATCCTTTTGGTTTTATCACATTGTAAACTTACCTTATATTCTAACTGAGTTGCGTAGCAATGATCCTGCAACCTATGATGATATGGGTGTCTAAAAACTGTGAATGATCTAATCAATTGAGAAACAATAATATTAATGATGATTTGATTTTCTTTTTTAATTAAAAAGCCACCTAAGATTAGTTTTTTTTTAATTATATAGGAATCTTTTTAACATAATTAGGATAAATACTCTAATAAGAATTAATATTATACACACACACACACACACACACACACACTTATATATATATATATATATATAATTAATTATATGTTATTTTGATTTTTATTATGAGTTTTTGTTTTATTTTTACCTTTTTTCATTATTTTTCTCATTCCAAGTCAAACAATATCAAATTTATCATTTTTTCTCAAAAATGATTTGATCACTTTATTTAATTAAATTATACAAAAATGCACAATATAACATAATCTAATATTATTTTTATTGCTACCAACATGTTTTTTATAAAATATTATTACAATTCAACACTTTTTTATTTGAATTGATTTCATAAAATAATGTATTTTTTTATTATTTTAAAAACCACTTAAAACAATACAAATGCATACTCAACAACAAGTGGGATGAACATTATGACATCAACTACAATAGATTTTGAAAAATATCAACTAATTCTAAAACAAACTACAATAGATTTTGAAAAATATCAACTAATTCAAAAACAAGAAAAGAGGGAGGCCGCCTTTGAAAGATGAAAGCATTCATGTCATAGTTAATATCGATTGAAGTTCAAAATCGAATTATTCTATTAGGTATGCATTTATATTTTACATACTAATAGCTTCAAAATCATTGTAATATTTTTATTTTATCAATACTTATACTACCATTTGCTAATTGTGCGGAGAAAAAAAAAATCTTCACATGAAATTGTAGGAGACCTACAATCCATGCTAGAGTGAAAACAATAAAAAAAAAATGTAGTAGGATTATTTTTCTTTTTTTAATTATATATAAATTTACTTAATATAATTATAATAGGTGCCCTAATTAATATTAAAAATAACATTCATACATACACATATATATATAATCACTTTTATATTATTGTGAGGTTTTTGCTATTTTTCTTTATTGTGAGTCCAATAATATTAAATTTTATAATTTTTTCTCAAAAGTAATTTGAGTACTTTTTAAAATTAAATTATATAAAAATGACAACATTATTCGATATTTATTTTATTAGCTATCAATATTTATCTATTAAATATTATTATGATTTAATACTTTTTTATTTGAATTGATCTCATAGATAATGTTTAATATTAATGATGGTCCAGTGTTTTTTTTTTTTTTATTATGTAGGAGTTTTCTTAACATAATTATAATGGATACACTAATTAATAGTAAAGAAATTAATAAGATCATTTGAATATATATATATATATATATATATATATATATATATATATATATATATATATATATATATATATAAACACACACTTATGCATATGTTATTTTATTTTTTATTGTGAGACAAAAATATCAAATTTGTCACTTTTTCTCAAAAATAATTTTACCACTTTTTTAATTAAAATATGCAAAATTGCACAATGCAGTTCAATGTAGTGCTTGTTTTATTAGTCATCAACATGTTATTTATCAAATATTATTAGGATTCAATACTTTTGATTTGAGTTGATTTATTAAAATAATGTATTTTGTTACTATCTCAGTAATCATGCAAAACAATACAAGTGCGAAACCAGCATCGAGTGGAATGAACACTGTGGCATCAGCTATAATAGATTCGTAAAAAGATCAACTAATTATTTATTAGTTGTTGGTGTGGTAGCAAGAGAATTGCAGTAGAAAATAGATCTGGTAAATTAAAACGTATCAACGAGTTGCATCCTTCGTACGTTACTCTACACTATCCATTACTATTTCCATGTGGTGAAGACAACCACAGGGAAGACATATCTTTTTCTGAACCTCGAAAACCTAAAGGAAAAGGTAAACAATATGTAAACCAGATGGAGTTCTTTTCTCATCGATTGCATGAGAGAGACATGAAGGTATTCACTATTCTATATAGTCGACAACTCACACAAAAACGCATAATTAATGCATATACAATTATTGAGTCTTCTAAATTGTAGTACGTTAGAACTCATCAAAAAATTATGAAGTGAGATGTACAATGGGATTGTTGATGTAGCTCAAGTGTTGGTACTCATATTGTATTGCCCGCAAAATTTACTAGTGGTCCTCAGAGGGCCGTTTCACATAATTCTTATCCATTACTGAATTGTGTAGCTCATTTAAATGTTAAATAGTGTAACTAATTTAGATCTATCAAGTATCTGTTCAAATATATATAAAAATGTAACTAAAGATTCACTATAACATTTTATTAGAACAAACGTGGGGATGCAGAGGATAAAAAGATTGATGAGATCCACATGTATTATGATTGTCGTTACATTTTTCCATGCGAAGCGGTGGAGAGAATATTAGTTTATCAAACTCATTATAAAACTCCACCTATCACATGTTTGAGTTTTCATCTTCCAGAATAGCATAGTGTATTGTATAATGTTAATGATTAGTTAAACGCAATGAAACGCAAGTCGAAACCACCATAGCATGTGTTTAGGTTGGTTGGAGGCAAATAAGAAAAATCTGGAAGTACGAACTTTGCCTTATGTTGAGTTTCCTAAAAACTTTTTTTAGTACTCAAAATAAAAGAATGGACACCTAGGAAACTAGATTTAATTTCATTAGTACGAATTTACTATATTCTGTTGAATTTGATAAAGTTATGGATGCAGTACATTTAACCAAGGGTGGTGTATTTCTTATCTATAGATACAGAGAATACTTTCTACAACGATCAAATCTAATAGTGGAATTTTTCTTAATATAATATCTAACAACATAACTTCTCTTCTTCTTTCGAAAGGAAGAACTCGACATTCTAGATTTAGGGTTACTTTTAATATCCACCAAGATTTTGATCATTACTGGTACTCCACTTGTAAAACTAATGATGGATGCGCATCTCATTATTTGGGACGGAACTCCAATGATGCATAGCCATTCTTTTGAAACTCTGGACAAAATATTGAAAGACGTGATGAGATCGCAAAATAATTTTAATACGCAGCTTCCATTTGGTAACAAAATAATAATTCTTGGTGGAAACTCTCATCAAACTTTGCCGGTTGTTCCAAAAGGTACTAGGCCAAAACATAGTTCACACAGTGATCAAATCTTCGCATTATGAGATAAAATAAAATATTAGAATTCCACTCTTGTTGTTGAGAAATATCGATCATTCACTCGTGTTGTGTAATGTTGGTTGTTAACTTGACGATCATATTGTATAGGCTAATATTTCTTAAGGAAGTAATGGAAGTGAATTGTTGTTAATCCTCAGAATGATCGTCACACCATCCAATCCGAGATTGTCTTTCAAGTTCCAACAATGACAATTTCCTCTGATTGTGTCTTATGTTATGATGATCAACAAGATTCATAGACAATCTCTCTCTCACGTTGGACTTTTACTGAAGAAGTCAGTTCTCAGTCATGGTCAGTTATACGTTGCTATATCAAGGGTGACCAATCATAAGGGTTTAAAAATATTGATCGAAGATGGTGAGAATAAACATAGTAACAAAACTACAAATGTGTGTATAAGAAACTTTTCATAATTTTTAATGTACATTTCTTCAAATAACAATTCTTTTATGAACCAGGTTATATCATTTTGAATAATATTCATTATTTAAATAATATTTAAATGATTTATATATAGAGAGCGATTATGGTAAAGCCATCTCTGGTGTGAGAACCACTGATGGTTCTTACCGAAATACGCACACACATACACAAAATTAATAAATATATACAATTATTTATCTAAATATTTTAATACATTTAAAACAATTATTTTTATTTTAGAAAAAATAAAAAAAAATATTATTGTGCAACGCACGGGTACAACACTATTAATTATATTATTTAGTAGTCTAAGATTTTTTCTTATTTCCTTACATTAATATTTATCTACAATATATTATATATATTAGTAGATTTTGAATTTTAAGCTAGCAAATATATATTATTACGACTCTTGTGATTTGATCTTATTGCCTTATTAAATCATATTTACTTTTTTTTTATTTTGTATATATATATATATATTTTTCGTATGTCTCTTATAGAATAAAGATGTGCCTATCACTACAAAAAAACAGTGAAATGCTGACGGGAGGTACACGTCAGCAAACCCGTCAGCATCCGTTTGCTGAAGGGTACCGCCTGTCAGCATTTTTTGCCTCAGTAAATAATTTGCTGACGGCATTAATCAACCCGTCAGCGAATCCCCCTCGCCATATACCCAAGACCCATTAGCAATCGCTGATGGGCACATCCCGTCAGCAAATTCGATAATACTCTCGGGTTTGAGCCGTCAGCATTTTCAAAATTTATTTTATTTTATTTTTTATTTTAATTGAGAATTTTACTTGTTTTTATTTTACATATCAATAATTTTAGATGGAAGACTTCTTGATGTGAGTTTATTAGGCGCATGATTTTAGATATATGAAAACACACAACAAACGAATGTTTTGAAGTTTGCGTAGTTCGGAGGTACATGAAATGAAGTTTCAAATGGAGATTTGTTAACGAGTAAAGGAGTGGGTAAGTACTTTATTATGTAAACCTTTTTGGAGAACGCATCGACCCAATAGTGAGAGGGTGCCATGGCATGGAACATTAAGGAGAMTCCCATTTCAGTGATATGTCGGTACTTACGTTKAGCGCGACCAATTTGTTGCGGTGTGTATAGACAACACGATGATGAATCCCATTTTGAGCAAAAAAATCACGAACATTCGTATTGAGAAATTTGGTGCCACCATCACTCTGAAACATTTTAACAGAGGGAGAGAACTGATTGCAAACAGAAGCATGAAAAAGTTACCAATACCGCATAAAATCCAGATTTAGCACGTAAGGGATATTGCCATGTAAAACGAGAGAAATCATCGATAAATATGATGTAATAGCGAAAACCATCCTTTGAGAAAATAGGGATAGGTCCCCATAAGTCAGAATGAATTACTTTTAAGACATTTGAAGCCCGTTTATCGTTTAGAAAAAAAGATAAATGTTTACTCTTAGCCATTTGACAAGGAGTGCAAATAGAAGGTTTCAACAACAAAGATGTAACAAATAATATGCCCAATTTATTTAATAAGGAAATAACTGAAATAGGGATATGACCCAATCGATTATGCCAAGTCTCAAAAGATGCATTCACTGAAGCAGTGCGTGATGCTGCAACAAAAGCCGAACTACCCTACGTCAAGACGTACAGACCCTGATTATGCGTGCCTTGAGCCATTGATTGCTTTGTCATTCGGTTCTGAATCGCAATTGATTTATCAGTAAAAAGTACATCAATAGGATAGTCGGATGTCAACTTACTAATGGAGAACAACCCCATTAATATGGGAGATAAGATCATGAAAAGTGAAAACGGGTACAAGTCGACTTTTCCAAATAACAAAGTTTGAAAAGTTTAGTTTGGCAGTGATGAGATGCACAATAGCGTGCATCGAATTCGCCTGAGAAGTTGGGGAAGAAGCCATGAACGGCGATGATTAAAAGAGAGAAAAAAAAAATAAAGATTTTGGGAGAAGGAGGGTTTATGTGAATAAGTCTGATACTATGGGAGAATTGATATTGAATCATCGTTGATTATATAAGAAAGAATCAATTATATAAAGAATATTACAACCAATATACAAGAAAAGGAGATAAAATACAATAACTACAATTAAATTAACTAAATTAACTAAATAAGCATGTTAGACATGATGTAACTTATTTCCTATTAAGTATACTGTATGGCCCAATAGTCGATGGTGTGCTACAAGTTTTTACGGACACATCCACAGGCGTATAAATAACGTGGAATCCACATTTATATTCACTTGACACATTTAAAATTAGATACAATCACAAATTAGCTTGCAAACCACGTTTGCAAACCACGTTTGCGTCCGGATCTAATAATAAGAAGAAAAAGAATAGATTCCTACATTTTGGCGAGAAGGATGTCCCGGGAAATGAACAAGAGTACCCTCGCGTGGATCCTCTGACTCGAAGCGCGGGCAACACACCTCCACCTTCCCCTAAAAAGCAAGTTGGGAAGGGACTGGTGGAAGAGGTGGAGAAGCAGACGCCTGGGATAGAACCACAAAAATCAATCCCTGAGGCAACAGAAGGAGGAAACCCGCCGAAGGAGGTGCCCAATCAGGGTAAGAAAGGATTTTTGGAAGGGCTTATGGACTTCGTACCTGTCGAAAAACAGGAGGAGTTGCGTAAGTATTTGGCGGGCGAGCTGAGTAGGGGGAATGATAGGGGTGAGAAGCTAAATGTTGACAAAGAAGGCGAGTCAACGGTTGGAGAAGGGAAGAAGAAGAAGGAACTCGGCAAGAGAAAGAAGGGAGATATCTCCAGTTCCTCCTCATCCGTGGATTCTCGTGTTCACACGCGGAGGGGAGTAAAATTGAAGCAAGATCGTTACAAGGAGAGAGGTCGCAAGTATCACAAAGGCGATGATGAGACCGATACCCCTACCTCAGATTCGAGTAGTGACTCCGGTGGGAGGTCGCGGAAGAGTGGTAGGAGATATAAGGTGAGAAAGGAGGAGAGTGAGGTAGGGCCCCACACTAAGGCCTTCTGAGAGTTGCAGGAGGCCATGCTAAAGTTGCAGAAGCGGATGGATGGAGAAAGCCTGGAAGGGGAGGAAGAGCACCCCTTCTCAGAAGAGTTGATGCATGCACCGATGCCTCGAAATTACAAGGAATTAGATTTTCAATACCGGGGGACGACTGATCCGGTCGCACACTTTCAGCTGTTCGAAAATGCGAAGATGACACATAACTACACGGGGGCTGTGGCATGTCGAGCCTTTGTATCCACCTTGAGGGGAATTGCACAGAATTGGTTTTTTCAACTCCCAAATGGAAAAATCACGAGTTATCAGGTGTTGCGAGCTGCCTTCCTGAAACAGTTCTCCAGTGTCAGGCAGAGTGTGAAGACAGCCCAGTCGCTCTTCACAATGGTGCAGCGACCTGACGAAACGCTGAAACAGTATGTTAATAGGTTCACCAACGCTACCTTGGAGGTCCCTACCGCAACAAACGAGATGAAAGCTGGGGCTTTGCATCAAGGCTTGAGGAGGGAAGATTTGCGGAGGTCACTTGTGAAGAAAGAAGCTCGCACGTATGATGAAGTTCTCGCGAGATGCCACAAATACGTGCAAGTGGAAGAGGAGGAAGAGGAACACCGATTGCGTTTCGGCAAGGAGGTCGCGAGCACGAGGGAGAGAGTGCCGGAAAGAGAACCAAGGAGAGAACATAGAAGAGGCATGCGCGGGCTCTTGTCCTCGAATGCCGGGGTTAGTGTGAGCCAAGAGCCAAACATGAAAGTCTGGAGGGAGGAGGATTTCACACCACTAGCTATAGCGCAAGCTAAGGTGTTTGGCGTAATGGAACGCTCGGTACCTGATCTGATACGGTGGCCGGAAGATAGCACGCCCGTTCCAACACATCCAAAAACTGTCTCCTTTTGTCGTTTCCATAATAACTACGGGCATTTCACGGAAAAATGCCGACATCTCAGGGAGGAGATAGAGAGACTTATAAGGGCAGGGCATCTAAAGGAGGTAATCTACAAGGAGAAGGAGCCAGGCGAGCAGAGGAGGATGTTGCCCCCACCTCCACCGGGAGGCCCACCTCCTGCTCAGGCCGCGAGGCAGGGGCGTCAGAGAAACCAGGAGTTCAGAGGGCCCCGAGGAAATAAGGGGAGGATAAATATGATTTCAGGGGGCCCGACGGATGGTGACTCTAACAATGCGCGCAAGAAGCACTCAAAATCAGCTCGCAATAGAACCTGGGAGGTCGCAAGTGTTAGTAGACAACCACATGTTGTAGGGCCAGTCATCTCTTTTGGCCCCAATGAGAGGCGTGGCCTACAGGAAGACCATAATGATGCGCTGGTAATTGAAGCAGAGGTAGCGGGCTATGAAGTCAGTAGGATCTTTGTAGATAATGGGAGTTCGGTGAACATTATCTATAAGGATTACCTAGATCAGATGGAGGTGGACAAGAGGGTGCGATCCGTGAATACACCCATCTACGCGTTTAACGGAGCACAGGTGAATACGGAAGGAGAGATGACGTTGGAAGTAATGTTGGGAAAGGGTACAAGCCGAGTGAAGAAAAATCTGAAGTTTTTGATCATCCGCGGGAGGTCGGCTTACAATGTGATATTGGGGAGACCTGCCCTTAATGCGTTTCAGGCTGTGACATCGACCTATCATATGAGCATAAAGTACCCGGTGGGTGACAGAGTAGGGGAGGTCATTGCTGAGCAACAGGTCGCGAGGTCTTGTTACCAAATGGCGGTCAGAAGGGGATTGACGGAGAATAAACGGGGCAGAAATGATGATCAACCGGAGGGGGTACTCAGCACGAAAAAGGTGAGAGAGCAAGAGACCTCTCTCCGGCCGAATGAAGAGTTGATGGAAATCTCCTTAGAAGAGGACCGGCCAGAGTATGTTACGAGGATGGGCACCTTGCTGTCCGACTCATTAAGAGACGAAATGGTCAGCTTGCTGAGAGAGTTTCGAGATGTATTCGCTTTTGGGGAGAAGGAATTGACTGGGGTCTCACCAGAGGTCGCGCAACATCATTTGAATGCGGACCCAGAAGCTAGACCTATAAAACAGAAGAGGAGGCATTTCGGGCCCGAGCTCGATAAGATCATTGAGGAGGAAGTACAGAAGCTTTTGAAGGCTGGACATATCAGGGAGATTCAGTTCCCTGAGTACTTATCCAATGTTGTGATGGTGCCCAAGCCAGAGCAAAGGTGGAGGATGTGCATAGATTTTCGAGATCTGAACAAGGCTTGCCCTAAAGATCAATATCCTTTGCCAAGGATTGATCAATTGGTGGATTCTACCTCTGGGTGCGAGCTGTTAAGCATGATGGATGCTTCGCAGGGATACCATCAGATACCTCTTGCTAAGGAGGATCAGCCTAGAGTGAGCTTCGTCACTTCCACCGGTACTTACTGTTTTGTATCCATGCCTTTTGGATAGAAGAACGCGGGGGCGACCTACCAAAGGCTGGTGGATCGTATGTTTAAGGACCTGTTGGGGTCTACCATGGAGGTCTATGTGGATGACATGCTGGTTAAGAGCAGGCGAGCTGAAACGCATGTGGGCGACCTGAGGAAGACATTTCTCATTTTGCGGCAGTATGGGATGAAGCTCAATCCGAAGAAGTGTGCATTCGGTGTGAGATCGGGGAAGTTTTTGGGGTACATGGTAACCGAGCGGGGGATCGAGGTCAATCCTGAGAAGGTGCGAGCTGTTATGGAGATGCCTCATCCCCGTACCGTGCGAGAGGTACAAATATTAACTGGTCGGATGGCAGGTCTTAGCCGATTTATTTCCAGGTCGGCGGAGCGAGGGGTCCCTTTTTTTAGGGCACTTCGAAAGGGGTCTCGGTTTGAGTGGACGAAGGAAGCAGCAGATGCCTTTGACGAGCTGAYAAAGTAWTTAYRAYAGATACCACTGCTGACTAAACCCATGCCCGGAGAAGAYCTAATTTTATACGTATCAGTAGGAGAGGTCGCCGTGAGCTCGGTGCTGATAAGAGAAGAGGAAGGCATACAAAAACCAATCTACTATATAAGCAGAATGACCTGTGATACTCGGACGGTCACATTGATGCAGTTAGATACCAGCAGTGTTGAGAAAGGAGTAGAGGTCATGGAGATTGAGGACAAGGACGATTGGCGTGGGCCCGTTTGGGATGTCCTGCTCAAAGCACAAGAAGGGGCAGAGAGGTTGAACACAAAAGATGCTAGAGTCGCAGCTCGCTTCTGTATAATAAATAATGAGTTGTATAAGAAGTCGCGATTTGGACCTCTTCTGAAGTGTTTGGCAAGAGAGCGCGGGATGGAGGTGCTAAAGGAGATACACGAGGGGTATTGTGGGGACCATGCAAAGGGGAAAGCACTAATGAACATTACACTGCGAGCGAGTTTCTTTTGGCCTGGGATGAAGGCTATGGCTGGCGAGCTAGTTCGAACTTGCGAGAAGTGTCAAAAGCATGGTTCGATTATTCATATACCAGCCGAAGAGATGATGGTAATGAGCTCGCCCTGCCCGTTTGCGCAGTGGGGGATTGATATTGTGGGTCCTTTTCCAAGAACCCCGAGTAATAAGGAACACTTGGTGGTGGCCATTGATTATTTCACCAAGTGGGTAGAAGCTGAGGCCGTCACGGGAATTACCGAGCAACATATAATGGATTTTCTTTTTGATAATATATTTTGCAGGTTCGGAGTACCGCGTATTTTGGTTTCGAATAATGGGACCCAATTTAATGGGCGAAGGATGCAGAAGTGGTGCAAGGACATGGGGATGAAGCAACGTTTTGCTTCCGTGGCACATCCGCAGGCTAACGGGCAAGTTGAAGTCACTAATCGCATAATTGTGCAGGGACTTAAGCTGCGATTGGAGAAAGCAGGCGGGCTTTGGGAAGATGAGCTCGCGTCTGTTCTTTGGGCCTATCGAACAACTCCCCGAACTTCCACGGGGGAGACGCCATTTAGCCTAGTGTATGGAATGGACGCGGTCATTCCTGCTGAGATTGTTGGGGAGTCACAGCGATTGTTAGCGTTTGATGCGGAGGAAAATGAAAGGCTAGCTCGCGGAGCTGTCGAAACAATTGATGAGATACGAGATAGAGCCGTAGCTCGGGTGGAACGTTATAAACAACAAGTGCAGGCTGCCTTTAACAAACACGTCAAACACCGGCAGTTTCAGGTCGGAGATTTGGTTTGGAAGAGGGCTGACGCCTTGAAGGCAACCAAGAAATTGGAGCCGAACTGGATGGGGCCGTTCAAAATAGTTAAAGTGCTGCGAGGAGGGGCATACGTCCTTGAGACCGCAAGAGGAAAGGTCGTACCACGAAGTTGGAATGTATGCCATTTGAAAAGATATTATGCATAGAGGGAGCGAGGGGGAGAGTAGCTCTGGATCGGAGGGCACCTCTCCCGACATCGGGATTTAGGTTATGTTTCATTCCTTTTTATTTTTTATGTTTTTGTAAGAACATATGATGTGGGAGGAGGTAACTCTGGTTTGGAGGGCACTTCTCCCGATCATGCGAGTTGATTAATGCAATGAATAAAGTTGAGATATTTTTTTTGATTAAGTTTACGAATGCTTGTGATGGTTATTTTATTCCGACGCTCCTATTAGGTCGATGCCAACGCTTTCTTAAGGTTGATGGATATTTAACTCCGACGCTTCTATTAGGTCGATGCCGACGCTCCTATTAGGTCGATGCCAACGCTTTCTTAAGGTTGATGGATATTTAATTCCGACGCTCCATTAGGTCGATGCCGACGCTCCTATTAGGTCGATGCCAACGCTTTCTTAAGGTTGATGGATATTTAATTCCGACGCTTCCTATTAGGTCGATGCCGACGCTCCTATTAGGTCGATGCCAACGCTTTCTTAAGGTTGATGGATATTTAATTCCGACGCTCCTATTAGGTCGATGCCGACGCTGTTTTAAGGTCGACGGTTATTTAATTCCGACGCTCCTATTAGGTCGATGCCGACGTTTTTTTTAAGGTCGATGATTATTTAATTCCGACGCTCCTATTAGGTCGATGCCGACGCTTTTTTAAGGTCGATGATTATTTAATTCCGACGCTCGTATTAGGTCGATGCCGACGTTCCTGTTAGGTCGATGCCAATGCTTTTTAAGGTCAATGATTGTTAATTCTGACGTTCCTGTTAGGTCGATGCCAATGCTTTTTAAGGTCAATGATTGTTGTTAATTCTGACGCCTCCTATGAGGTCGATGCTGACGGTCTCAAAGGTCGCCGATAAGGTTAATGCCGACGTTTTTCACAAGGTCGATAATCATGCTGATGCTTTCATAGGGTCGACGTTTAGTAATGATGATATATCTCTGTGGAATAGGCAGAAGATAAATCTTGCCAAATTATATAACTCCCAATGTGTTAAATGGGTTTGTGTTTGCATATTGTTGAGATGGAGATATATTCTAATATTTCTCTCAAACTTAGTGTTGAGTGGGCTTGTATTTACATGTTGTTGAGATAGAGATATACCCTTAATATTTTTCTCAAGTTAATATAGTTGATAGTTATCATGCGGTTATGTTCATGGCGAGCTAACATAATGTTATTCAGAGCGAGCTAGTATGATTCTTGTTTGTTACGAAGTACAGTGATTGATTATAAGGTTTGCAAAGGTGATATAGTTTGATCCATAATATGGTTAAGAATGTTGAATTACATAAAGAGCGAGCTACGAATTCTGCATAGTCTTATGCAGTCTGCTCGGGTACAGTGCCGATGTCAGAAGGCGCGGGCTCAGAGGTAGTGGTGTGGCTGGATTCTGGTACAGACTCGGGTGCGGGCTCCGGGAGTAGGTCTTCCAGAGGCGTTTGTATCTCGCCACCTACCCCCGCAGCCAGGATTGCTTGGCTTTGACAACGAAGCCACCACTTCGCATGAATGGGCTGTTTCCAGTCGCCTTTGAAAAAGCTGAAGGGGGTCATCTTGTTGATTAAGGCCTTAGCATCCGGGGTGTATGTAACGTTTAGCCCGGCCACCTCTTCCTTGATAATCTTGGCAGTTTCAGTGATCCATTCGGCCGCACCACGAGCCATTAGGCCGAAGTAGATTGACGATGTTTGATATGCTCTGATGAGCTCCTGGCGGTATGCGTCAATAAACTTGCGGCCGTCCTCGCTAAGGAGGAATGTTCTCCGACCCTCGACAGTGCCCTCT
Organism: Phtheirospermum japonicum; assembly: GCA_014905375.1. Lineage (NCBI taxonomy): Eukaryota > Viridiplantae > Streptophyta > Magnoliopsida > Lamiales > Orobanchaceae > Phtheirospermum > Phtheirospermum japonicum. Next base: position 578,787 of record BMAC01000641.1, on the reverse strand, counting down.
TCGCGAGCTTTTTTGATTAGCTCAGACTGTTTTTGCTGTTGAAGTGCGAGCTCTTCAGTCTTCTCCGCGAGCTCCCCAGCTTGTTTGTGTAGCTCGCTGCCCAGGCGTATCGTCTCGTCCTTCAGACTGTTGATCTGACTGACGGAAATTGCCAACTGTTCCTCATAAGCTTTCACCCTTTGGAGGGCTGTATCCAGCTCCCCCTGTGTCAAGGACAGTTGCTGGGTTTGCTGTTCAACTCGGGTGTTTAGCTCGTCAACAGTTCGCTGCAGATCGACCCCTGTTGAGCGAACTATGAATTCTTCCGAGAACTTAGCAAACAAGGGTTTCAGCTGTCGAAGTGCCTGCTCGTGAAGAAGTGTTTCCACATCTGCAGCCGTATCTAATTTTGCCAGCACTTTACTCAGGTCCGCAGAGCTAGTGGAGGCTGTCGGCAACCCTTTTTGGAGGCGACGTCTTTTTGTCTTTGGGGGGCTTGGACTGCGAGCTTTCAGAGCCTTCGCTTTAGGGCTGCTGGAGATGTTGGGCAGAGGTCGCTTGCCCCTACTCCTGCCTCGGAGGACCAGCTGGGCCTCCTCCTCTTCATCTTCGACCTCGACCAGTTCGGGCGTTAGTCGAGGAGCCTTTTCAATATTGCTGGAGATGGGGGCTGCGCGAGCTTTGGAAGAAGTAGCCTGCTTCTTTTCTTCGGGGAGTTCAGCCGCACAGGAGTTGATAAAGGAAACTGAAAAATAGAGAGATCATGTTATCATTTCGTTTTGGCGCATGTGAATAAATAAAATTGTAAAGCCTACAATACCCACCAAATTCAATCCTAGAAATGGCAAGGTCTGGCTCCACCGGGCGAGAGTCGATGCCCGCGTAGCGGAACATGGCGGAGCGATCGGTGATAAGAGCCAGATCAAAGGGGTGTCGGCTCCACTCCACAAGCTGGTTAAAATATTTTTCGTACAACAGAGGGTCTGCTTTGGAGTTTGTTGGTTTGATTTGCGGAGGAGTGCGATCTTTCAGCTCGGTTATAAAGGGCCAAGCTTCGGTATCTTGAATGAAGAAAAAGTTTCTCTTCCATTCAGGGACTTTATTGGGGGGGCTGGTAAGAAATTTAGGTCGCCCCAAGCGGTAGGAGAGATAGAAGGAATTTTGCTGGTATTTTACCTGGAAGCAATAATGAAAGAAGTCAGGGTCGGCACGGGCGTTGTAATATTTACAGAGCAAAAGGTACCCGGCCAGGTACTTTATAGAGTTAGGAGTTAATTGGAGAAGTGATACATTGTACATATTGGAAATCTCAACATAAAATGGGTGAGCAGGGAACCTAAATCCTGCTACCAATAGGGTATCATATATGGTGATGTGATCTGGAGGAGGTCGCATGGGGTCGGCATGCGGGCTGTCAGGCAAAATCATTTTAGCAGTGGGAGGAAGGTTGAGAATACGTTTAAACTGATCCAGCTTTTTTGGGTTAGGAAGTAGCCAATAATTGTGTTTGACCTCTTTGGTTGTCAAAGATGTTGAGGATAGGTCGTCGAAGGAGAGAGAGTTATCTACAGTCACAGGGTTCTCTCGGAAATGTGCGGTGGATGAAGGGTCCCTTGATTCGTGAAGGGGAATACCTTCTGGAATAAGGAGTGGGAGGTTGCTGGAAGGATTGATGGCTCTGGTTTGGGCCTGGAGTTCCTCCCACGAGATATCACCCTCCGGCTCGTCGCGGAGGCCGGAGGAAGGTAATACTAGGGGTTTCGGCCTCGGTTCGATAATGAAAGGGTTTTCGGCGAGATCAGAATCGGGAGAGAGTGATTGGGTTAAAGGATTGTTGTTGGATGTGGCTGGTGATTGTTCCATGATAAATACATTCAGGAGGAAATAACACAGCAAATAAATACAACTCAGCGAACACAGTCGAAATTTAAATAATTAAATCTGAAAGGGAATCTGGGGACTTACACATATCGCCGAGCTCGTCCATTGTTGGTAGACTGCGAATTGATGTGGAATTCCTGAGTAATTGCGATTTGGCGAGCTTTTTTGCAGAGCGATAATGGCGGAAATTTTGAGAGAGATGGTGTAAAGTGGTGATTTGGGGAAGGTGGAACGTTTTTGTATAGGGAGACGGAAAGCTGATGTGACGGATAGGAGCGGGATTAATTAGGGTTTGCAAAAGGAATGTTTTGGGCCTTTAATTCTTGGGCCCACTGAACTTATTATATGCCGAGATTTTGAGATTGCGCCGCGTGGCGGGCCGCATTTAATGAAGCGTCAGTGGGACGAGACAGAAAGCAAGAAGGCGTGTTTTGACTTTGTGGTTTTGTCATGATTATGGGCTTACATTTTTGAGGTCGGCTGGTACAGAAGTTTCCAGGTCGCCACATGAAAAGAAGGTTGAGCTCGTAATAATACATCTCGTGTGCTGCTTAAGTGCTGTACTTGGGGACTCGTGATTACTTTGGGGAAAGAGCTCGATATCTTTCGGGTCGCGTGAACACGTTGCGACCTGTCGTAGCTCGGTTTGTTGAAATTGGGCGGTTCTGATGCGAGCTTTGGTACGATGCATTGCTTTTTCGTTCATGTACTTGTTTGGTACTTTTGAAATTTTGTGTTTTACATGTTCTACCTGATTTCATACCTCAATCAACTAGAACATGGGGGACTAGCTGATACGGACCAAAATAACCATACGTGAAATTATGTGGTGAATGTGGCTATTTGTGGAAAGCGACCTCATTTCCTAGGGAGGGTGTACCCCTGGGAGGTGAGCGAGCTGTGTATAATGCGAGTGGATGGTTTTGTGAAGAGTAGCGACCTGTAGTATGGGGATGGCTTTTCATACAGGGTCGCGACCTCTTGTACTTTGGGCTGGGTACTTGGGCCCGATTTGTGGATCTAATGTATGTGAATCATTATGGGCCTGGTGGGCTGTATGTCCCGGCTTAATTGGGATATCTATGGAGAAGTTTTGTTATTTATGGGAACTGGCCATAAATGAGGAGTCCTAATTAAGAGACGATTGTGAGAATCCTGGCATACATGGAATTCTTATCATGAAAGGTAACCCTAGATATTGGGATTCTTCTCCTGTCCCTATAAAAGGAGCCCTTGGCTTCTCTTTTGAGGTTAATGCTTGTTTACGCATTTTATTATTTTTGAGTGCACTAATATTATTGAGAGAGAAGAAGTGTGTTTTTCGCTTATTAACTTAAGCGTCGGAGGGCCTTAACGGGCTCGAAATCCGGCCCGTTCTAGGCGCTGTTTTGCAGGAAGTCGAGGTCGCTGAGACGATTGCGGATTCTTTGGAGGTCGCTGTGTCGTGTTTGAAGGTTTTCTAGGTCACTGATCTCTTTTTTGAGGTTAGTACCCCCTTTATTTGGTAGTTCAACTTTTTGGACTTATCATGAAGCAATATGTTTCGACATTAGTAGCCGAACGCGCATGGATATGTTCATTTGGTATGGTTCGGCCTTGGCCCCAGTAATATGTCCGTTTATAATTTAATTTATTTTATTCATAGTTTATTCTTATAATATGGGCTTCGAGATCAGAATCGGGAGAGAGTGATTGGGTTAAAGGATTGTTGTTGGATGTGGCTGGTGATTGTTCCATGATAAATATATTCAGGAGGAAATAACACAGCAAATAAATACAACTCAGCGAACACAGTCGAAATTTAAATAATTAAATCTGAAAGGGAATCTGGGGACTTACACATATCGCCGAGCTCYTCCATTGTTGGTAGACTGCGAATTGATGTGGAGGTCCTGAGTAATTGCGATTTGGCGAGCTTTTTTGCAGAGCGATAATGGCGGAAATTTTGAGAGAGATGGTGTAAAGTGGTGATTTGGGGAAGGCGGAACATTTTTGTATAGGGAGACGGAAAGCTGATGTGACGGATAGGAGCGGGATTAATTAGGGTTTGCAAAAGGAATGTTTTGGGCCTTTAATTRTTYGGCCCACTGAACTTATTATATGCRGAGATTTTGAGATTGCGCCGCGTGGCGGGCCGCATTTAATGAAGCGTCAGTGGGACGAGACAGAAAGCAAGGAGGCGTGTTTTGACTTTGTGGTTTTGTCATGATTYTGGGRTTACATTTTTGAGGTCGGCTGGTACAGAAGTTTTCAGGTCGCCATATGAAAAGAAGGTTGAGCTCGTAATAATACATCTCGGGTGCTGCTTAAGTGCTGTGCTTGGGGACTCGTGATTACTTCAGGGAAAGAGCTCGATATCTTTCGGGTCGCGTGAACACGTTGCGACCTGTCGTAGCTCGTTTGTTAAAATTGAGCGGTTTTGATGCGAGCTTTGGTACGATGCATTTCTTTTTCGTCTATGTACTTGTTTGGTACTTTTGAAATTTTATGTTTACATGTTCTACCTGATTTCATACCTCAATCAACTAGAACATGGGGGACTAGCTGATGCGGACCAAAATAACCATACGTGACACTATGTGATAAACGTGACTATTTGTGGAAAGCGACCTCATTTCCTAGGGAGGGTGTACCCCTGGGAGGTGAGCGAGCTGTTATAATGCGAGTGTGTGGTTTTGTGAAGAATAGCGACCTGTAGTATGGGGATGGCTTTTCATACAGGGTCGCGACCTCTTTTACTTTGGGATGGGTACTTGGGCTCGATTGGTGGATCTAATGTATGTGAATCATTATGGGTCTAGTGGGCTATATGTCCCGGCTTAATTGGGATATCTATGGAGAAATTTTGTTAATTATGGGAACTGGCCATAAATGAGAAGTCCTAATTAAGAGACGATTGTGAGAATCCTGGTATACATGGAATTCTTATCGTGAAAGGTAACCCTAGATATTGGGATTCTTCTCCTGTCCCTATAAAAGGAGCCCTTGGCTTCTCTTTTGAGGTTAATGCTAGTTTACGCATTTTATTATTTTTGAGTGCACTAATATTATTGAAAGAGAAGAAGTGTGTTTTCTGCTTATTAACTTAAGCGTCGGAGGGCCTTAACGGGCTCGAAATCCGGCCCGTTCTAAGGCGCTGTTTTGCAGGAAGTCGAGGTCGCTGAGACTATTGCGGATTCTTTGGAGGTCGCTGTGTCGTGTTTGAAGGTTTTCTAGGTCACTGATCTCTATTTTTGAGGTTAGTACCCCCTCTATTTGGTAGTTCAACTTTTTGGACTCATCACATGGCCACCGCTTCGAGTTCTGATTTGCAATCCATTGTCTCTTGCGCAGAGCACGACGTCTTGGATTTGGGACTCGTGCACTGGCGTTACGATTAATAGAGGTCTACGAGTGGAGGGAGATGTGAATCTAGGGTTTCTTATCGAGGATTGTAGGACGGATAAGAACGAGGAGTTGTTTCGGGTGTAAACAATGTTGGAAATCGAGGTTAGATTATCCGAACGAACGGAAAGACATGCAATAAAATTGTCGTGGTGATCGGAATAAGCTTGCCAAGGGCAAATAAAGATTAATAGGAAGGTGAAAATAAGATTAGTAATAATGGGAGTCTTCATTTATGCCTGTTTTCGAGTTTAAGATGTGAGAAATACAATTAGCAAAGGCTCTATTTATAGTTAGTGAAATATGGGAAGAAAGAAATAAAGAGATGTTCTTCTCTTCAAGTCGGTAAATTTTGATTTTTCCAATCATTCCTAGTTGATGGTGTTAGAAGTGTTCAACTTTTCGACACTTTCACTTTGTTTAACAGAAGTCTTTTCCGAAATTTGAAAATTTGGATTTCTTGAAATGAAGATTGAATAAACAGACCACGTCAAAGCCCAGGAAAAGCGTGTGGCTCGTTAACCCATTTGTCATATTGAACAATCCAGACCACGTCTATAGCCATATAAAAATGGTAATTTACTAAAACGACCTTATCTATTATATGCTGGAGTCATGTATTTTCATAATTACGTAATATAATAATTATTTATTTATTTTGTCTTATTTAATATTTTGATTTTTTTGTCAAGATTTAATTATCTAGAAAATTTGGTATTCATCGTATTTGGTAATTATCATGTATATTATTTAGTGTTAGATTAGGTTCTAATTTTCTTTCTTTTATATAGAGTTCGTATGTTATCTATCTACACTACAAAAAAATTGCAATTTTCCGACGGATAAATCGAGGGAAACAAATTCCCTCGAAACTTTCCGTGGGAAAACCGAGGGAATGAGAAATCCCTCGGTTTTTTCCGAGGGAATACTACTCCCTCGGAAATTCATTTCCGACGCCAAAATATACCGCCATAATTTCTGAAGAACATGAGGGATTTTCGACGGAAATTTTCCCTTGGATTTCCGAGGGAAATTGTATTCCCTCGAAATAGTTTCTGATTTTTTTAAAATATTAATTAAATTTCCGAGGGAAATACGCCATCCCTCGGAATAAATCCGAGGGATTATGCATTCCCTCGGAATAATTCCGAAGGAAAATGAATTCCCTCGGAAATTTAATTAATATTTTTAAAAAATCCGAAAAAATAAAAATAAAATCGGAAAAAATAATAAAAAAATAGGATTTATTTTCGGAACGCCGAGGAGAACCCCTCCCCTCCCCGGTCATAGTTTTTTTTGGGTTTGTTTCTATTTTTACTATTTTTTCTATTTTTTTTGGGTTTTTTTTTAAAAAAATCGAAATAAATAGAAAAAAATAGAAAAATCGTAAAAGCGAAACCAATCCTATCATCTTAGGCACGTGGGGTGGTTTTGACCCCAAATTCGATCGTAAAATACCAACGAGCACGTGCGTGCCCTCACGTGCCGTGGGGTTCGACCAACAACAAGATACGATTGATCGATGAACTCCTTCGGTTGGAAACGCGAAACGATGTAGCGTCGTGATTTTTCGATATTGAAGGAGGTGTGCATCTCGGCGTCATGGAACCACGGGGGTCGGGCGTCGATCGTTCCGCACACGTTTTCTATTTTTTTTCGAATTTAAATAAAAAATAAAAAAGCCCCAACAAATAGAAGAATTAGTAAATAATAGAAACGAATTCCATCATTTCACGACCATGGTGGGGAGGGGTGCGCCTCGACGTCGTGAAACCACGGGGGTCGGGCGTCGATCGTCCGCATGCGTTTTCTTTTTTTTTCTGATTTTAGATCAATTTAGTAAAAAAAACCTGAAAAATAGAAAAAATAGTAAAAAATAGAAACAAAACTCGAGAAATTACGACCGTGGGGAGTGGTGCGCCTCGGCGACCCTGAAATAAACCCTATTTTTTTCTAATTTTTTCTATTTATTTCGATTTTTTTTATTTTTTATAATTTCATAAAAAAAATAAAAAATTGAAATAAATAGGAAAAATTAGAAAAAAATAGGGTTTATTTCAGGGTCGCCGAGGCGCACCACTCCCAGCCCCATTCCGAGGGATTTTGAATTCCATCAGAAATGTCAAAAAATAAAAAAATTGAAGTAAATAGAAAAAAAATAGAAAAATCGTAAAAACGAAACCGATCCTATCATCTTAGGCACGTGGGGTGGTTTTTGCCCCAAATTCGATCGAAAAATACCAACGAGCACGTGCGTGCCCTCACG
>BMAC01000641.1:534110-569077 GCA_014905375.1 Phtheirospermum japonicum | reverse complement strand
CTAAGTTGACCCTAATTAATTGATTATTACTAAATTGAAACTAATTAAGTGATTATTACTAAATTGAACCCTAATTAATTGATTATTCCTAAATTAAACCATAATTATCCAATTAATACTAAATTGAACCTCAATTGTGTAATTATTAATAAATCGACCCTAATTAATTGATTATTCATAAATTGATCCCTAATTGTGTAACTATTACTAAATTGAACCTAATTAATTGATTATTACTAAATTGAACCCTAATTAATTGATTATTTCTAAATTAAACCCTAATTATCCAATTATTACTAATTAAACCCCTAATTAATTGATTATTCCTAAATTAAAACCCTAATTATCCAATTAATACTAAATTACCCTAATTAATTGATTATTCCTAAATGAACTCTAATTATCTAATTATTACTAAACTGAAACTCTAATTACAAATTAAACCAAAATTGAAACCCTAATTCAAAATTGAAAACCCTAATTGAAAATTTAAAACATATAATAAAAAATAATCACAAATTAAAAATTAAATTGAAAACACATACAAATAAAATACAAAAATAAAAAATAATTGAAAAACAACCTGGGATGGCAGCTGGCGGCTGTGGACGGCGGCTGAGGCGAAGGCTGACGGCGGCGGCAAGCTTCGTGGCGGCTGACGCCGCGAGGCTTAATAATTACATAATTAGGTTTCAATTTAGTGTTAATTGGATAATTAGGGTTCAGTTTAGGAATAATCAATTAATTAGGGTTCAATTTAGTAATATTCAATTTAGTAATAATTACAAAATTAGAGTTCAATTTAGGAATAATCAATTAATTAGGGTCAATTTAGTAATAATTGGATAATTAGGGTTCAATTTAGGAATAATCAATTAATTAGGGTTGAATTTAGTAAAAATCAATTAATTAGGGGCCAATTTAGTAATAATTACACAATTTAGGGTTTATCCTCCCATTATATAGTACATATATTGTTCATGCATGGGAGGCCGTGGTGATCGGCCGGAATTTAAAAAAAAATTGTACATATATTGTTCATACATGGGAGGCCGTGGTGATCGACCGGGGTTTAATTTTGTTTATATATAAATTTGTCATTAGTGTTGTTGGTTGTATACCGTCGGATGTTGACGTGGGTTACGGCGCCGGCCGGGAGGTTTTGTCCCTCTAATAGCGGGTTTTCAAATTTTATTTTTAAAAACGTGATAGGGTGTCACATGATTTTATTTAAGTTTTCAAAATATTTTCAGAAAAATGTGACGGTGGTAATTGCTTATTTGGAACCTTGTCGAAGTGACCCGATGCATATAAATCACTTGTTTTAGAAATAATAACATATTGAAAATTTTGAAATGAAGTTTCGAATTATTCCACTTTTCCTTAGACCCGTTTGAGATTTAGTATCAAATATAGAGTTTGATACTAAATTTCGAATTGTCCCATTTTTGGACAGTTTGAGAATGTGACTTGTAGTATGGTTATCTTATTTGTATGTTCTTTTTCTTTAGTTTTGAAATTTCGGTTCCTGCATCTCTCGAATTGTTCTCGGGTGCACTGAAATATACATGCACTACGAGAACTGGGGAGAGATGCTGCCGAAATCTTGAATCTAAGAAAAATACATATGTTAAGATAATACAAACTACTAAAATGTCATATTCTTGAATGGGATAGAAGCCTTACCAACTATAACTCGAATTCACCCATTCTTCTCGTAATGCTGCCGAAATTTTGCCACCTTCTTTAAATTTAGACACGCTTGACACTCAAAAATCTTAGAATGGTAAATGATCGTAGTTGGATATAGAACACGCTTAAGACTAAAAAATCTGACAATCGTGCAATGTTAGTTAGAGTTCCGATCATAGTTGGATGTACGAGCGAATCGAAGACGGCTATTTATCCTCAAAATTCACGGATGGACTTGAGAGTTTTATTAAGTTTGCGCAAGTGAATTCCGATCACAAAGATGGACAGAGACTGAAATATCCTTGTAATCGTAGCAGATGTAGGAATAGAATCTACCTGCACTTCGATGAGATTAAGTACCACCTAACGAAAAATGGGTTCGTGTCGAATTACTATAGATGGATTTACCACGGAGAAACCCGGCTCGCCACCTCTGGACATCTTCAGGATTTTCATGCTGGAGGACCCTCTCACATCCCTTCTGAATAATCATCAAATCCGTACATTAATATTGTTCAAGATGCAGCTGGTCCTGATTTCGACGTGGTGGCCGATGTGGAAGAGTCGTCGAACGCTGAGGCTCAAAAAATTTTACGACATGTTGAAAGTTAGAAATCAACCATTGTATCCGGGGTGCGAAGCACATACTCAGTTGTCATTAGTTTCCCGTCTCATGACTTTGAAATCAGAGAATTACATGTCTCAAAAGTGTTATGACTAATTGAGTGAATTAATCAAGGAGATTGTACCGAAAGACAATCTCGTACCCGGTAACTTCTACAACAGTAAGAAGTTGTTAAGGGGTAGGGGCTTACCGGTCGAGAAGATAGACTGCTGCAAGAATAATTGTATGATCTACTGGGGAGACGATTATGATTTGACAAGTTGTGACTTCTGCCATGAACCTCGGTTTAAACCTGTCCCTCATGGAAAAAAAACGACCGAAGGCTCATGTCGTGTACAAAAAGACGTACTATTTTTCATCAACTCCTCGTCTGCAGAGGTTGTAATCATCTAATGCCACATCGAAAGATATGAGATGGCATGCTGAACACGTGGATGAAGACAATGTTATGCGCCATCCATCCAACTCAGAAGCTTGGAAACATTTCAACGACACTAATCCAAGCTTTGCGGCTGAAAGTCGAAACGTGAGATTGGGTGTTTGTACTGATGGATTTCAACCATTTGGGAGTTTTGGAGCACAATATTCATTGTGGCCCGTCATAATCACAATATCAGAGGGAAGACCAAGGACACACGTAAATCTAGGGAAGAGTTGAATGAGTATTGTAATCGCCCAGAGTTGGCACCAGATGGGTCAGGAAAGTGTCCTAAAGCATGTTACACACTTGACAAGCCGTCGAAAGCTGCTGTTTGCGATTGGGTCAAATCTCTCCGATTTCCAGATGGGTACGCATCGAATTTGGGGCATTGCGTCGACAAGAAGGAATCTCGTCTGATCGGGATGAAGAGTCATGATTGTCATGTGTTCATGCAGAGGTTGATACCAATAGCCTTTCGTGAACTGCTTCCTCCGAACGTGTGGAAGGCTCTAACTGAATTGAGTTTATTTTTCAAAGATCTCACATCAACAGTCACCCGCACCGAAGATATGAGTCGACTTGAGCGTGACGTTCCGTTAATATTGTGCCAAATGGAACTGATCTTCCCTCCAAATTTTTTTTGACTCGATGGAGCATCTGCCCATTCATCTTGCGTATGAAGCGAGAATTACTGGCCCGGTACAGAATAGATGGATGTACCCATTCGAGAGGTATCTTCGCAAACTAAAGAACAGTGTGAAAAATAAGGTGAGTGTTGAAGGGTCGATAGCAAATGCATATCTTGTCGATGAGGCTTCAAATTTTAGTTCGTACTATTTTGAAGATCACGTTTCAACTAAATGAACAGATTTGCCTAGAAACAATGACGGTCAGAATTGTACGGAAGACGGTGATGAAATTCCCTCGGTCTTTAAGAAATGTGGAGAGACGTTTGGTACAAAGGAAAAAAGATTCCTAAGCGAAAAAGAATACAACGCCGCAAGGATCTATGTGTTGCTAAATTGTGTGGAGGTCGAACAACATGTTAGGTATGAATACTCATTCCAATTTATAATTTCAATCTAAACATATATATAAATGTACTAATACTTTTTACCTGAATTGTGTAACTGACTCAAACTTTTGTGCACCCCTTTTTAATAAATTAATTTAAAACACGTCAGTTTGCTCGCAAGAGTACGAGGTAACTGTAGGGTGATGACTTTGACTCAAGTCGTATCTCTCGAGGAAATAACTGTTCGGTCTTTCGGATATTTTTCTCAATTACGAATAACATACATATACATTTGGGGTTTTTAAAAGGATTGATTCGATCATTATAAACTAAAATAATAATTAAAATAAAACTAAAGCTAATTAAACTAATTACTCTAAACTAGATTATCAACTACGAGCAATAATTAAACTACTTGAACTCAAGAACTAAAATTAATAAGCAACGAATCTAACAGCATGAATATAATAAATTATCACTAAGCAATGAATCATAAGAATCTAAGATTAACGAATAACTAAGCATGAATCAATCGCATAAATCAACTAAATTAACCAATATCCAATAACAAGCATAAACGATTAAGCTAATTAAACTAGTTCTAGCATTAACTAAGAATTAAACTAACAATTAAACTAGAAATTAACTACTAAATTAACTAAGAGTTTAGAGAACTTATTGGAACTAATAAAAGCAGTAAAAAGCTCCAGCTATTCCAGAGGTTGAACGTTGATCTTGGGCGAAGAATGAATCCCGAACTCGAATTCGATGTTTTGGACGCGTTGTTCTTCGATCCTTGATCTCCGTCTTCAAATCTCGTTATGAGATGTGGGATTATTGTTATTATCAGCTCAAATACCCTAGGGGGTCGTGTGTTCTCTTTAAAATCCGAAATAATAGAGGGTTTATATAGATTTTGCATGACTTGGCGCATAAGAAACCCTAAAATCCGAATTCTGGGCCGTCGCGTCGACGGTGCTCGACGTAGCGTCGACTGACGCGAGCAGGTGCTCGGCGGACTCGGCAGACTTGGTCGGCAGGTGTGCGCGTCGGCTGGGCAGGTGCGTCGACGGTGTGCGTCGACATCGACGCTTCAGCAAGTTGCGTCGACAGTGCGTCGACAGTGGTGCGTCGACATCGACGCTTCAGCAAGTAGCGTCGACATGCGTCGACGGAGCGTCGACTGACGCGGTCATGACTCGCTGACATGGCTCGCGTCGACGGTGCGTCGACGGTCGCGTCAGTCGACGCGACTGCACGTCTGTCTCCAATTCTCGATCTTTTGCTACTCGTTTCACCGGAAAGCTTGTTCTTCTATTCTTGAACATCGAACTTCGTGTTTTACGCGCTAAACTCTTCCGGTTACTTAGCTGTAAGGTGAAAAACAACGAAACATCACCTAATTGCATCAATTCAGATCAAAATACGGTAAAATAAGCTGGAATTATAAAATTACAGAATTATTCTTAAATCATCTAACTTATACCAAAAACAAATATAAAAATTAACTAAAAAGCTAATAAAAATAAGGACAAATCTACTCTAATCAACTACCCCACGCTTTATTGGTTTGTTCATCCTCGAACAAACTATAATTTCGAAGTATGACTGGAATGAAGATAAGTTCAAGCAAAGAGTCGTGCGTTGCTACATAGATAATTTTGAAAATAAAGGTACAAGTCACGCAACGTCAAACACTCAACCCTTATTACATTGTCGCTCCAAAATAAAATCATGCTTCCTCACGAAGGATAATATATATAAGTACGCTCAAAAGCACTCAAGTATTTTCTGCATGGGACGTGTATACACTCAAATCATACAATTACATGCACAATAAATAAGCACCGAAAATCAATCTCTTCTCAATCGCAAATTAAGTGTGCTGTCAAAACTAAGAATCAGAAAAGGTCTTCGCGGGTTGTAATGTAAGGCTCTTTGGACGGGTATGGAATATATAAGTCGTGTGTCTAATCGCTCACTCAACCTAATCTAATCAAGAAGCAAATTGCTTCACCTCGCTCAAAAATAAAAACCTCACTTAACTCTCATAACGTAGCCTTAAAAATATAGGCTATTTCCCAACTCGCAAACCGTAAAATCGACTATAAGCTCAAACCACTTAATCACAACTCTTTTTCCTTTTAAACATAATGCTTCATAAAATAAACAATTAAACTCAAGCCTCTACAAGCGCGTAGGCAATTAATCAACATATCCACCATCCTATCTTTTTTATTTTTTTTATTTCCCCCTTTATTATTATTTTTTTATGGGGAATTAATTTTTTTTTCCTTCTTTTTTTTATTTTTTCGGATGGTGGTCCTTAATTAAAAAAATAATAAATTCCTAATAAAAATTTCCAAGACTTAAATAACCAATAAAAATATGAACTCCTACCCCACGCTTTTAATGGGTTGTAGGGTCGTCTCAAAAACACTCAAGGCTATAAGCATGGATATTTGGCTATGATTGGCTCATTCATAATTTATAGTGGCTAAAATTTATGAATATGGCCGGAAAAAGGTTTTATATGTGCCTTAGCTTCATTTTCAAAGTCGACTACACACAGCGATTTCAAAGAGATATCAAAACTGAAACTTATTCACGTACATGCAAAGATGATAAACACTCAGGCTACTCGCTGGCTTTTTTGCATGAAAAATTTTGAATTGACGCTGTTTTTAAGGTTTCGCGAAATCGATTACGTCCAAGTACCATTTTACAATATATAATAATAAATTTTGAAAAATTTATGCACTTATGCACGCTCAAAGACGAAAACAAAAATCATACATAGTCAACTTCGACAGGCATGCCATACAAACACAAATAAGCGTAGAAATAGCGATTAATCACATCAAAAATATGCATTTCAAAATAAAAGACATCAAATTGCACTAACCATACTCAACCACCCCCCTGCCTAAAAACTTGGCAATCTCCTGTTCATAAATATTAAAGAAAATAAAAGTATGAGAGATAAGAAAACATCCCTGAAAATTCGATGGTCGAGTCTCTCTAAAAATGCATGTGCAACTATCCTTCGTCTTAGATCGCGTGACTAGATTGTCCCGAACAAACCTATAAACAAAAACAAACAAACAAAATAAGTTTGTGATCAATTGCGACGCGCAAGTGCCCGGTGGCACGTCTTTTGGGAAAATGAAATGGCTGGATTGCGGCCAACGTCGTAATGGCTGGGCTGCAGCTCATCAAAAGGTTGCCGGACTGCGGCTAACTTGGGTCGGGTTGCGACCTCGATCGACGAAATCATCGTAATCCAAGATTGCTGCGTTAAGCGGTAGGTTCAGTGGTTGATCGTCATCGTTAACGCTTCGGGTGGAACTAGCGGTAAGGCTTTGCGGTAGCAAGCTATTGCTATATAACCGTTGTCCAGAACAAGCGATTTATCGTATTTTCTGCACATCAACACACACATAAATGTACCACGGCAATTGACACAATATAAAAAGACAGAAATAAAATAAAAGAAAATAAAACGAAAACTAACTAACGCTTGGGTTGCCTCCCAAGAAGCGCAACATTTAACGTCATATGCTCGACGCAATTGCTCGATCAATTTTTAGCTCGTGGTGGGTCCACGAACTCCTTCTTGCTCCTATCTCGACTCTTCATATAATCCTTGAAATAAGGCTTAAGTCGATGCTTGTGGATTTGGAATCCCGTCTTTGCAGTCTCATAGTAAATAGTGGCGACTCCATACTCATTCATCTCCCTTATTAAAAACGGTCCACTCCATGCAACTTCAAACTCGGTTGGATCAAACTTACCATCGGAATTATACAGCACTAGTTGACCAACCTTGGACTTCTCGTTAAAAACCTCATTTGAATTCTTCTTCTTCGCTGTCCAATCCTTGCTGTTAGCCTCTCCCTTTTTCTTCATACGTTTAAAGTTCTTGTAGGGGTCGAGGGAAACACTTCTTGAATGAATATGTGGTGGCCTCGTCTTTTCTCTTGGCTCAAACTTCGAATGATCTCGTTGTGGTCTCAACTCCACCTTTGGCTCGTTTTCAGGCACGTTCAACTTCATGGGCAATCCATCATCAAATGCCTCTACATTATCAAACTCTTCAATCGTGCCGATGCTCAAGAGCTCATTCGCGCAAGAATCTACTAAATTAATAGTTGAATAATCGTTCTTAACAAACGATGCAAGACTCTTGTGAAAATCTTGAAGTGAAAACGTCACCGTCTCGCCCAACACGGACATAGTCACCCTCCCCTCGTTTACATCGATCACCGTACATGTTGTAGACATGAACGGACGTCCTAACAAAATGGTGTGTTCTCGGTTCTCGCTTTGTACGTCAGCAACATCCATGATGATAAAATCGACCGGAACTGCTAGCTTGTCTACTTGTACTAAGACATCCTCCACAATCCCCAAAGGTAGCCTTATCGTTCTATCCGCAATTATAATTTCATCGTGGTCGGCTTCAGCGGTCCTAGGCCAAATTCCTTGTAAATCGAATGGGGCATCAGATTTATGCTAGCGCCAAGATCGAACATCCCTCTTGCCGTTTGTCCATTCCCGAGAGAAATAGTTATGCAAAAACTCCCGGGATCCTTCTCTTTAGGTGGCAAAGGTTGCTTAAACATATCTCCAACTTCTCTTATCAAAGCTACAGGCTAATTTGTAGCCAAACATCTTTCCTTTGATGCTAGATCTTTGAAAAACTTCAAAAACGCCGGCATTGTCTTTATCACCTCTATCAGGGGGAGGTTAATATTGACATTTTTCAATAAATTATATAGCTCCATGAATCTCTTATTCTCCTTGGCCGGACGTAGGCGACTTGGGAAGGGAACGTGATCATAAATGGTCAAATTCCTTGGTGGTGCATCGATGGAGCCTTCAGTTGCTGTCGATTTCTTTTTCTTCACTGCTCCCGGAGGTTGGGTCTCGGTCTCTTCCTTGTCTCCCTCCTTTCCTAGCTCGATGCAGTTATCCACTTCTTTCCCGCTTCTCAGCACATGAATAGCCGAGGCTTGTTCCGTTTGGCTTGGAAGAGTGTTTTTCTCCTTCTTCAATGATGCCATGTCAGTTGCCAATTGTCCTAACATTAACTCCAATCTTCTTAGTTGTTGATTCGAATAGTGCTGGATGGCGTTGACGTACCCTCGTTGTTCTTTGTTGAACGGGCACATATCGGCTAAATGTTCGGGGGATCCGCATTGGTGACACATTGCATTAGTTTTCTTCAAAGAGGCCTTCTTTGCCCGCTCGGCTCTCGATGCTTCTAATTCTTCATTAAGTACTTCCCTAATCATCTCCTTGATCGTTTGACCATCTCTCACCAAAACCTTAACTCCTTCTTCTTTATCTATCTCGGTGGTGGAAACTTCATTTACTTTCAATTTACAAGGCCGAGAGTTGGTTTCTCTAGATTTTTCACTTAGTTTCTCCAATACTCGTGAGCCGTTAAATCACCAAAATCTCCTCCTGCTGCTATTTCGACTTGGCTCTTCCCCATGGGTGACAAACCATCAAAGAAAAACTGATTAATTATCTCGGGGGAATAGCTATGATGGGGGCATGCTTGTAAAAGTGATTTATAATGCTCCCATGTTTCATGAAATAATTCTCCCTCCACTTGTTCGAAGTTAGCAATCTGTCTCCGAATTTGCCCCATAGTTTGTGCCGAATAGTATTGATTCAGGAACTTCTCGCTTATCATCTCCCAATCAGTCAATGACCTTGGCTCTAAGGACAGTAACCATGTCTTCGCCTTATCTTTCATGCTATAGGGGAAACAAATCATTTGCATCTCCTCCCGGTTTAGGCCATGGCCTACAAATCTGCCCACTTCATCGATAAAGTAGTTCAAAAACGCTAAAGGATCTTCGTGGGCATTTCCGTGAAAAGTCAAAAGTAAATTAATTTGATGCGATTTAATCTCTACTTCCCTTGCAGTCGGGCCAAGAACAATAGCAGACCCATAAAGCACAACCTTCGAACGTGCCAAATCTCATTGTCGAGGCGCTTGGGGGCGTCTCGGTGCTCTCTCTCGGTGATAGGCAACCTCATAATTTCCTTCGTAATCTTGGTCATTGAACCATTCATCTACAAACTCTCGTCTTGGGATCGGTCCTTCAGGATAACCTTCATGCACTTCTTCGTCATGTTGAGCGTTCCTTCCTCTATTTCCTTGTCGTAGTTGTGGCGGGGCTTGATTGTTTGGTGGTTGATTTTGACCTCCAAGGTATCGTGGCTCGCTTCCATACTCTCCCCGATGACTTTGGAAAGGTAGCTCATTGTCTAGTGCTTCCAACAACTCATCGTGTCCGCTTCCATGACTAGATCGTCCCGCCATGGATTTGGGAATCTCGTCACACACAAAATTCGTATCTAAAGAAGAATCGCTCTCGAAAACTGGTTCGGGTCTTGGTCTCGTTGGACGTGTGCGGTGGATGTCGTCGAAGAATGGCGCAAGATCGCGTCGAAGTGATCGTCTACCTTGCATACAC
This sequence comes from Phtheirospermum japonicum, assembly GCA_014905375.1. Lineage (NCBI taxonomy): Eukaryota > Viridiplantae > Streptophyta > Magnoliopsida > Lamiales > Orobanchaceae > Phtheirospermum > Phtheirospermum japonicum. The sequence continues at coordinate 558,830 of BMAC01000641.1, read as the reverse complement.
TCAACAACGCATCAATGTACCAAGTGGGCAAAAATCCAAACCAAGTGCAATTATACAAATAACGACGAAATATAAAATAAAATGAAAAACATCCTTAATTCCTACTCGTTGCTTCCCCGGCAACGGCGCCAAATTTTTGACTCAAACTTTTGTGCACCCCTTTTTAATAAATTAATTTAAAACACGTCAGTTTGCTCGCAAGAGTACGAGGTAACTGTAGGGTGATGACTTTGACTCGAGTCGTATCTCTCGAGGAAARAACTGTTCGGTCTTTCGGATATTTTTCTCAATTACGAATAACATACATATACATTTGGGGTTTTTAAAAGGATTGATTCGATCATTATAAACTAAAATAATAATTAAAATAAAACTAATAAAACTAATTACTTTAAACTAGATTACCAACTACGAGCAATAATTAAACTACTTGAACTCAAGAACTAGAAATTAATAGCAACTAATCTAACAACATGAATATAATTAAATTATCACTAAGCAATGTATCATATGTAACTAAGATTAATGAATAACTAAGCATGAATCAATCGCATAAATCAACTAAATTAACCAATATCCAATAACAAGCATAAACGATTAAGCTAATTAAACTAGTTCTAGCATTAACTAAGAATTAAACTAACAATTAAACTAGAAATTAACTACTAAATTAACTAAGAGTTTGGAGAACTTATTGGAACTAATGAAAGCAGTAAAAAGCTCCAACTATTCCAGAGGTTGAACGTTGATCTTGGGCGAAGAATGAATCCCGAACTCGAATTTGACGTTTTGGGATGCGTTGTTCTTCGATCCTTGATCTCCGTCTTCAAATCTCGTTAAGAGATGTTGGATTATTGTTATTATCAGCTCAAATACCCTAGGGGGTCGTGTGTTTTTCTTAAAATCCGAAACATAGAGGGTTTATATAGATTTTGCATGACTTGGCGCATAAGAAACCCTAAAATCCGAATTCTGGGCCGTCGCGTCGAAGGTGCGTCGACGGAGCGTCGACTGACGCGAGCAGGCGCTCGGCGGATGTCGACAGTCTTGGTCGGCAGCACTCGGCATGTGCAGTCTGCAGGATGCACGCGTCGCTGGCAGGTGCGTCGACGTGGTGCGTCGACATCGACGCTTCAGAACTTAGCGTCGACGTTGCGTCGACCTTGGTGCGTCGACATCGACGCTTCAGAACGTCACGTCGGCAGAGCGTCGTCCTTGCGTCGGCTGACGCGAACCATGGCTCGCTGGCACGGCTCGCGTCGACGGTGCGTCGACGGTCGCGTCAGTCGACGCGACTGAGCGTCGGTCTCCATTTCTCGATCATTTGCTACTCGTTTCACCGGAAAGCTTGTTCTTCTATTCTTGAACATCGAACTTCGTCTTTTACGCGCTAAACTCTTCCGGTTACTTAGCTATAAGGTGAAAAACAACGAAACTTTACCTAATTGCATCAATTCAGATCAAAATACGGTAAAATAAGTTGGAATTATAAAATTACGGAATTATGCTTAAATCATCCAACTTATACCAAAAACATATATAAAAACGAACTAAAAAGCTAATAAAAATAAGGACAAATCTACTCTAATCAGTAACATTATATGTAGTATTTACACGAAGAGCATTCAGGCTGTCCACCCTAACATTAATGAAGATCGGATCAACGAACAATTGGAAAATGAATTTGCCAATTGGTTCAAACATTACGTAAGACGTTCGATACCTAGATGAATATCATATAATTATGGTATCTATTTATATAATATATTTCCAAAATTAAAAATAATTTGTCAATGTTATAGGCTAGAGATCGTTCGAACAATATGATCGACGAGAACATTAAGAGTCTAGCCGAGGGTCCATCAAGATGTGTGAAAACGTATACCAGATGTAAGATAAATGGTTATAGATTTCAAACATTGGAGCATGGATCTAATAAAGCAATATCGAGCAGTGGATTATGTATTAAAGGGTCAACTATTGGGGCCACCGAATATGATTATTACGGTCGTCTCATAGAAATTGTGCAGCTCGAATACCCTGGCCGAATGAAGAAAAACACACTATTGTTCAATTGAGAATGGTTTGATCCAACAAGTGCAGGCACAAAAGTGCATCCAAATTATAAGCTTGTCGATATCAACCATAAGCGTAGGTTCAACCGATATGAACCTTTTGTACTTGCTTCCCAAGCTGCACAAGTATACTACTGTGCATACCCAAGTTTGAGACGAGACAAATTGGACTGGTGGGCAACGTGCAAAATCAAGCCGAGATCAAATGTTGAGTTTATCGAACCTCTACCAGAAGAATCATTTCAAGAGGAAGCTATAGGATACACGAAGTCCGATTCAACTGGACGATGTGGATTTTCAGTTGCATGACCTCAATAATAATTGCGTGGAGGAACTTTGTAATAATGAAACAAATGATGATACAGAAGAAGAGTTGCTTTCCGATCAAGATACAAATCAAGATACGGATGAAGACGAGTTTGATGATACATTTAATAGCGAAAGTGATTAGTTTTGTTGAAATATATGCAATTTACGTGAATTGTAAAACACACTGTTTTTATAAATACTTTTCTTAGTTTGGATTTATTAATGCTTTTGGTGTCTAATATATACTGGTATTTTGTAAAATACTCGTATTATTATCTAATAAATTTATCAGATGCCGCTGCGTCGAGGATCCGGTAGCGTAGGTCGATCAGATATGGGGTCGGCCCATCGTTTATCTGATTTTGACACCGACTACATGGGTCTCGGTAGCGATCATCCAGCGACGCAGACCCCGACACATACGCCGACGTCGCATACACCATCGCAGACCCCGTCCGATGCGGGTACATCACGGACCCCACGACAGTTGGTCGCACCGCATAGGGGTATGACTCAGGTTTATATTGCAGGGACGAAGTAAGTAAATCAATGATTTTAAAATTATAATTATCATTATGATTAAATTTTTTTCGTAAAACAATTAAAAACACAATTGAATACAGGCTGCACAGCATAGGGGTCAAGGTGTCCACTATACTCCGTTTGATCTTTGAGAGGGATCTCCATCCCAACGGGTGGTGCTATAAAGCGGTCCCTAAGGAGACTAAGACGTTCTGGTGGGAGATGTTTAAGGTAATTATTATCTTGTATCCAAATTTGTTAGTATTTACAGAATAATTAGTCGACTTGAGTTTCAATTGAATTGTAATTATGATTTTATTTTGCAGGAGGTTTGTTATTGGGACCCGGCGATGTATAGTGAGAAGGCTATATGGAAGGTATTTTTCTCGATGATTGGGGAGCTTTACGGGAAGAAGCTGAACGATTATAAGCAGCATATTACCTCCCATACTGGTGGTCGTCCGGACTGCCTGACCGAGGAGGTCTATAGGTAAACAATTCTGTTATTGTGTTATCTTAATAAATTAGAATTTTTTTTATAACATATGAATTATATCGTATCTTATATATCATCCATTTCAACTAGGGCTTGGAAGGTTGAGTGGGATAATCCCGAGAACAAGAAGAAATCCAAGCAGTGCAGCAAGAATAGGAAGAGCGAGCCTGCTGGACCGGGGACTGGGATGTCGAAGCACACGGGGGTGCTAGATCTACCATCGACTATGCCTTGGATATAGTAAGTAACGGCTATTTAGAATATAATAATATAATATGTATTTATTTAATTTTAATGTTAATTATTTGAAAATTCTATTTGAATACAGGAGCGGGAGACGGGTTCGCCGGCTACGTGCTACGATCTTTTTAAACGTACGCACKKGAAGAAAGACGGCGCGTGGATCGATACGAGATCTACTAATATTAACGTGAGTCTTTTTTTATTTTTAACTTATTCTTTGATTTTAACGTAAAATTTTAATAACGAGTTGTATTTCAGGAGGATTACGAGCGACATCTGACCAAGGAGAAGGAGCGTGCGTCTTCCCAGGAGGAAAGTAACGAGGTTGACCAGGACCAAGTTTTCCTCGGCGTCGCCGGTTTGAAGAAGGGAGGGCTTTACGGCACCGGCGCGTATGGGAAGATAGTGGCTGCTGCGAAGGGTTTATTGAAGGGCTACTCTTCCACCTCCTCCTCATCCCAGGATGATAGGAGACAGATCAAAGAGCTCGAGGCGCAGGTCGAGGCTCAGAGGGTGCATCTTGAGGCGTTGCAGCAGCAGGCAGCTGAGGAAAGGCGGCAACGTGCAGAGGAGGCAGCCGAGGAAAGGCGACAGCGTGCGGAGGAGCGCCGGCAGCAGGAGGATTTTCAGGCGCGGATGAACGCCCAGATGGCTGAGATGTACACTCGTTTCCAGCAGCAGTACCCCGCTCCCTATCATCAGCAGCAGCAGTTTCCCCCTCCCCATATATAGAACACTTTTATTTATCTAATAAACTTTGTTACTGTTTCGATCGAACGCATGTAATTCTTAAATTTTCAAATATTTTTTTTTATTATTATTGATTTATTTATTTGAATTTTCTTTAATTACTTTTTTCAATTTTTTGGGAATTTTAATAATTGAACAAGAATTAAAATTAAAAAAAATTAAAAATTAATAAAATAAATTAAAAAATTAAAAATACCGAGGAAAAAGTTCCCTCGGATTTCCGCGGGAAATATATTCCCTCGGATTTCCCTCGAAATTTCGAGGGATTGCGAGGAATGGTTACGAGGGAAACATTCCCTCGGTTTCGTAATTCCAAGGGAAATTATTCTCTCGGAACCGATTTCCGAGGAAGGTTTATCCGAGGGAATTTTTCCCTCGGAAATTCCCTCAATTTTTCCCAAACCGAGGGATTTTTCCTTAATTACGAGGGAAAAATCCTTCGAAAATTCTGAGTTTTTTTGTAGTGCTATCTATATATCTGTCTATCTTTCTATCTATCCATATATATATATATATATATATATATATATATATATATATATATATATATATATATATATATATATATATATATATATATTAAAAGAGAGGTCCGAAGAGAGAAAAAAAGATGAGTAGGAGAGAGAAATAATTTTACGTACGATTATTTTCTTTTTTTAGTTATTTAGGAATATTATTAACATAATTATGATAGATACCATAATTAATATTAAGGGTGACCAATCATAAGGGTTTAAAAATATTGATCGAAGATGGTGAGAATAAACATAGTAACAAAACTACAAATGTGTGTAAAAGAAACTTTTCATAATTTTTAATGTACATTTCTTCTAATAACAATTCTTTTATGAACCAGGTTATATCATTTTGAATAATATTCATTCTTTAAATAATATTTAAATGATTTATATAGAGAGAGCGATTATGGTAAAGCCGTCTCTGGTGTGAGAACCACTGATGGTTCTTACCGAAATACGCACACACATACACAAAATTAATACATATATACAATTATTTATTTAAATATTTTAATACATTTAAAACAATTATTTTTATTTTAGAAAAAATAAAAAAAATATTATCGTGCAACGCACGGGTACAACACTATTAATTATATTATTTAGTATTCTAAGATTTTTTCTTGTTTCCTTACATTAATATTTATCTACAATATATTATATATATTAGTAGATTTTGAATTTTAAGCTAGCAAATATATATTATTATGACTCTTGTGATTTGATCTTATTGCCTTATTAAATCATATTTACTTTTTTTTTATTTTGTATATATATATATATATTTTTCGTATGTCTCTTATAGAATAAAGATGTGCCTATCACTACAAAAAAACAGTGAAATGCTGACGGGAGGTACACGTCAGCAAACCCGTCAGCATCCGTTTGCTGAAGGGTACCGCCTGTCAGCATTTTTTGCCTCAGTAAATAATTTGCTGACGGCATTAATCAACCCGTCAGCGAATCCCCCTCGCCATATACCCAAGACCCATTAGCAAWRGCTGARGGGCACATCCCGTCAGCAAATTCGATAATACTCTCGGGTTTGAGCCGTCAGCATTTTCAAAATTTATTTTATTTTATTTTTTATTTTAATTGAGAATTTTATTTGTTTTTATTTTACATATCAATAATTCAATACAAGAATAATTTTTATTTCCCGAAAAAATATAAAATTAAAAATAAAATATAATTAACAATTTTATCATATAATGTATAAAACATAAATAAAGTACCAAATATAGATATTATTCGTTCCTAAATCAACTAAACCACTGCATCATCATCATCATAAGCAGTAGCAACAACTAGAGCAGCAGGAGCATCAGAGGACCGCCGTCGACGTCGCAATGCCATCGCTGTGGCGACTTCTCTCATCACCAGGTCACGGAGAGCCTCCTCGTTCTATAGCATATGACGTGTATACTACTTACGCATGGCCAAGAGCTGCTCCTGATGTGCACGCTCGCTCGCCTCGACCTGTCTCTTCAAAATCTCCATTTACGTCTGGAGTTGCGAGACTTGACTATCAATAACAGAGGATATCGTCTTTGGAACTCTTCGAAGCCAGAAGAGTACCAAAATATCCTGTGCCAAACCGCCGACCCTTCTTCACCCCTACGGTCAGTAGATAGACCGTGATCTTTTTGACTGAGGCAGAATCCAGTGATGAAGCCGACTCTTCTTCACCCCTACGGTCTGTAGATAGACCGTGTTCTCGTTGACGGAGGCAGAATCCATTGATGAAGTACGAGCCTCCTCCAGACGTCTCTGATACTTCTTCTGCAATATTTTGATTGATGTATTATTTACGATTATGAGGATTAGGAATAAAAGATATATATTTATGTTAATTACATTAAAGAAAAATACTTACGAAAGTCTGCTGCGATTGAGTATCAATGAAAGAGTTGTCGGGTCTCTGGTGCATGGTCAGGAAAATCTCAAATGCATTTGGTTCTCTAACCAAATCCTCGTGCTGTATACAATATTGCAATTATTTTTTAATTATGAAATAATTAATTACTTACGATTTAAATTTACAAAAATATTTTAAAATGACTTACGAGCCGACGTGCATGACCAATCGCAGTGCAAGACCCTCCTCTGTGCTTGGCTGTACCAATAACAGGTTTTCTAGCCTCGCTCAGCTTGTTTCTGCTTGCCTGCTCCGACTGCTTCTTGTTCTCTGGCTTCTAGAACTCCAGCAATCACACACCACCTTCCCCTCATTTTCTCACGCCTTCTTTATTCGTTGAGACGCCTGCGCAAAGAGGCAACCATAGAAATGTAAAAACTCTTCTGTACGACACTCGGGTCCCAATAACAATGCTTCTACAAAATATAACATAACAAAACAAAACAAATTGATTAATGAAAATTATTATATATAATAACTTTCTAAAATAATATTAGTTTAATTACCAGAAACTCGAGCCACCACAACTGACGATGAGAATAAGAAATATGCTCGTACTTCCATCCATTGGGGTATACACGAGACTCGTGGATCTCCGAAAGGATAGTCTAACAATTTAGATGAAATGTGATCATAAGAAATAATTATAGAAAGAAACCTAGAGAACTAGGAACAACAATCACTACTAATCATAACAAGTCCAACAAAAAATCAATATACCCATGTTTCCACATCACCCCACCTTTTCAACACAAAGAAATCCAGGGAGAAATTCATGAAATTGTTATGATAAGATTTTCAATTGTGTGCCAAATGCTAGATTTGTTATTAAATTTAATTTTTTATATTTATGAATATCTAATTAATAATAAAATTAACTATCCAATCGATGCTCGGGTAACTGATCAAGTGCCAGAAATATGGCACGATGATTGTAACAATGAGCTTATAGATCGAGAATTTGAATCACAAGATAATTGAATACTGTTAAAACGATCGAGGAATTAATTAAGGCTAATAAAATTATCGATGGGTTAAAATTGAAAAAATAAATTGGGCCTTGGGCTTGAGCCTAGGTTACCCTGCGCCAGGGCCGAGCTTGGGTTAATGCTTCTACTGTTCATATGTACAATGCATGTGAAGCAACTAACATGGTTAAAGCCTTGACGACGGGACTGAAAGTGTGAGAAAAATCAAAATTGGGAATCTGAGAAAAACATTGAGCAACAAGGCGAGCTTTATAACGCTCAATCGAACCGTCGGAGAGAAATTTTTTATGGAAAACCCATTTGGAGCCAACAACATTAGCAAGTTGCGGTCGAGGAATTAAGGTTAGATTTGAATGGAGGGCATCAAGCTCATTACGCATGGAGGCTAACCAATGTGGGTGCTTTAAGGCGGATTTGAAGACTTTAGGTTCATTGGATACAGACAATGCAGATAGAAGAGAACAGACGACTATCAGTAATATATCAGGGTTTGTATATACCTGACCGAGAGCGAGTGGTCATGGGATGCGAACCCGCTGGTTGATGAAAATATGGGAGCAACCGGCTGCTGCTGTAATAACGAATCAGGTTGTGGTAGATACTGATCAGGTGGCTGCGGTATTGGTGGAGCAGCGGGCTGTGGTTGATTCTGGGCGGTACGCTGCGGTAGAGGCGGAGTAGCAGGTGGCTGGAAAAATGGGACGGTGGGCGGACCTGGAGAAGGTGTCGAATCAATCGAAGGGCAGAGAGTACAAATCGGCTGAGTTGGTACTGGAAGAGGCTGTAATGATGAAATTGGAGTGGAAATGGTCGGTGACGAAGAGGAGTTAGGTTCCAAAAAGTTCGATAACTCAAGAGCATTAAGAGCATGACAGACGGGAGATCCGGAAAAAGGGAACGATGACTCATCAAATTGAGCATGACGTGTCGTGTAAAAATGAGAGGCGTAAGGATTATAACACCCAAACCCTTTATGGGACGAGCTATAACCCAAGAAGATAGATGGAAGACTTCTTGATGTGAGTTTATTAGGCGCATAATTTTAGATATATGAAAACACACAACAAACGAATGTTTTGAAGTTTGCGTAGTTCGGAGGTACATGAAATGAAGTTTCAAATGGAGATTTGTTAACGAGTAAAGGAGTGGGTAAGTACTTTATTATGTAAACCTTTTTGGAGAACGCATCGACCCAATAGTGAGAGGGTGCCATGGCATGGAACATTAAGGAGAMTCCCATTTCAGTGATATGTCGGTACTTACGTTKAGCGCGACCAATTTGTTGCGGTGTGTATAGACAACACGATGATGAATCCCATTTTGAGCAAAAAAATCACGAACATTCGTATTGAGAAATTTGGTGCCACCATCACTCTGAAACATTTTAACAGAGGGAGAGAACTGATTGCAAACAGAAGCATGAAAAAGTTACCAATACCGCATAAAATCCAGATTTAGCACGTAAGGGATATTGCCATGTAAAACGAGAGAAATCATCGATAAATATGATGTAATAGCGAAAACCATCTTTGAGAAAATAGGGATAGGTCCCCATAAGTCAGAATGAATTACTTTTAAGACATTTGAAGCACGTTTATCGTTTAGAAAAAAAGATAAATGTTTACTATTAACCATTTGACAAGGAGAGCAAATAGAAGGTTTCGACAACAAAGATGTAACAAATAATATGACCAATTTATTTAATAAGGAAATAACTGAAATAGGGATATGACCCAATCGATTATGCCAAGTCTCAAAAGATGCATTCACTGAAGCAGTGCGTGATGCTGCAGCAAAAGCCGAACTACCCTACGTCAAGACGTACAGACCCTGATTATGCGTGCCTCAAGCCAGTGATTGCTTTGTCATTCGGTTCTGAATCGCAAATGATTTATCAGTAAAAAGTACATCAATAGGATAGTCGGATGTCAACTTACTAATGGAGATCAACCCCATTAATATGGGAGATAAGATCATGAAAAGTGAAAACGGGTACAAGTCGACTTTTCCAAATAATAAAGTTTGAGAAGTTTAGTTTGGCGGTGATGAGATGCACAATAGCGTGCATCGAATTCGCCTGAGAAGTGGGGGAAGAAGCCATGAACGGCGATGATTAAAAGAGAGAAAAAAAAAACAATAAAGATTTTGGGAGAAGGAGGGTTTATGTGAATAAGTCTGATACTATGGGAGAATTGATATTGAATCATCGTTGATTATATAAGAAAGAATCAATTATATAAAGAATATTACAACCAATATACAAGAAAAGGAGATAAAATACAATAACTACAATTAAATTAACTAAATAAGCATGTTAGACGTGATGTAACTTATTTCCTATTATAATGTATGGCCCAATAGTCGATGGTGTGCTACAAATTTTTACGGACACATCCACAGGCGTATAAATAACGTGGAATCCACATTTATATTCACTTGACACATTTAAAATTAGATACAATCACAAATTAGCTTGCAAACCACGTTTGCTGCCAAGTAAGACTAAATAAGCCATATGGTACCCATTGCCAAACCCCTTGGACTCTGCTACGGAAAACACAATCCCTAGTACTATCGGTCGTTAAATTGTATTTATGATATGAAATCCGTATATAAAAAAATGGAAATACAAGAATAAGTTCCTTGGGTGCAAATCAGATTATTATATGTCAAGAACAGATCTCAACTTATTATCAATACAACATAATTACCTAAAACTGATAAACAAACATAATAATTTATTGTCATGACAATAAATCTAAGTGAGCTCTAGTTCTTCCTGGACCAAGAAGACATAGGTGGAATGCTCTGCTCGTTCCTGAAGAAATTGCCCGGATCAACCTTAGTCTTCACTCGAACCAATCTCTTGAAATTATTCTTAAAGTATCTAAAACCCCACACGCTGGCTTGCGCATAACTTGTGTTGCCATCATTATTGATACCCAAGTCAAGATCTCTATAGTTGACATAGGCAGCCCTCGGAGACTTGGAAACAAAAGGCGCTAGGTACGCGTACGTCCTCCTCGTCCAGTTTATATGCCTTTCTGACGCCGCCTCACCAGATTCATTCCAGTTAACCAAATGTAGAATTTTGTACAAATTGTTCGCCCTATGAGGGAACGGAAGCGCGGACTCCGAAATCTCGCTCATTCGTCCGCCGTATGGGGTCATGATCATGTTCGCCATATCGGCTTCCGCTTGGCCCCACAATCTCCACAATCCTTCAAATCCTTGTTGCGGGATGGGTTCCTGCACGTAATCTGATTTCCCCTTGAAATAAAAATTTGAAAGGGGCACTCTGTTGGTCAACACTTCCGTTGACCCCTCGACTGGGTAGCCCGAGAACAAAAGAGTCGATTGTACCCAACTCACTTCATTACAATCTTCTCTTCTGACGCCTAGCTCCGGAAACCTCTGTTGCAACAACGGGATTAATCTATCCACGCCGCCAAGGAATAGCGATGTGAATGTGGCTTGTATCGTACTCCTTTCCCCTGACTCGCCCGTGTTCACTTTAGTAATTATTACCACAATTGTTAAGTCTTTTGGGAGATTAGGAGCTATGTATTGCCAACGTTCAATAAGTTTGGTCGCGTTTTGTTCCAATGTTCTACCCACGGCGAATATTGTTACGGTCTCGGGGACACGAACCAATCGGATTTTCCATGCGGTGATGACTCCGAAGCTAGCTCCTCCGCCACCTCGAATGGCCCAAAATAGGTCCTCGCCCATTGACTTTCTATCGAGAATCGTTCCGTTGACATTGACGAGCCTTGCGTCAATTACATGATCGGCAGCGAGGCCAAATTTTCTCAGCATCGGTCCGTACCCTCCGCCGCTGAAGTGGCCGCCTACACCGATGGTGGGGATCCCGCCAGCCGGAAATGCGAGCCTTCTGCTTCGTTGACTTATGGCGTAGTAGAGTTGACCGACGGTTGCGGCGGTTTGGACCCACGCGGTTTCGTGCTCTAGGTCAATTGTTATTTCGCTAAGGCTGACTAAATCGAGGATTATAAATGGCACGTGGAGCGTTCGGTAAGAAAGTCCCTCGTAGTCATGGCCACCGCTTCGAGTTCTGATTTGCAATCCATTGTCTCTTGCGCAGAGCACGACGTCTTGGATTTGGGACTCGTGCACTGGCGTTACGATTAATAGAGGTCTACGAGTGGAGGGAGATGTGAATCTAGGGTTTCTTATCGAGGATTGTAGGACGGATAAGAACGAGGAGTTGTTTCGGGTGTAAACAATGTTGGAGATCGAGGTTAGATTATCTGAACGAACGGCAAGGCATGCAATAAAATCGTCGTGGTGATCGGAATAAGCTTGCCAAGGGCAAATAAAGATTAAAAGGAAGGTGAAAATAAGATTAGTAATACTGGGAGCCTTCATTTTATGCCTGTTTTCGAGTTTAAGATGTGAGAAATACAATTAGCAAAGGCTCTATTTATAGTTAGTGAAATATGGTGTTAGAAGTGTTCAACTTTTCCACACTTTCTCTTTGTTTAACAGAAGTCTTTTCCGAAATTTGGATAAATAATGTTCTTTTCTTCAAGTCGGTAAATTTTAATTTTTCCAATCATTTGTTGATGAGTGTTAGAAATGTTCAACTTTTCAATACTTTTCCTTTGTTTACATTTTTTAGGTAAATGAATTGGTTAACAAACATCTTATTGTAAACAGAGGTGTTTTCTGAAATTTGAAAATTTTATTAGTCTACTGGCTGGGATTTCATGAATTCAAGATTTCAAAAACAGAGTTGGTCTTTTGTTGAAAAACCAGTTTGGTTGAACTCTTCAACCTATTGGTCGTATTGAACAATCCAGACCACGTCTCTAGCCATATCAAAATGGTATATAACTAAAGTGACCCTCGGTACTATATAAAATACATTTGCAACACTCGTCCAACTTTTCTTTCTTCAATCTGATAGTCCAAATTTACATGAAAATTTCATTTTTGATAAGGGGCGGATCCAGAATCTTAAGTTTGGGGAGGCTGCATACGAAAAAAAAAAAAAAATCGATAATTGTGGTGTATTATATAATAACAAATAATATAAAAAAAAAAACCTTAATATTAATATTCATAATTAGTAACTAAGAGAGGGAAGTCTAAGATATGAAAAGAAAAAGAATTTATACTTCCATCCCACAAAATATAGTTAGTATTTCATTTTCTTCTATTTCACAATGACAGTCCAGTTATCATATTTATTATATTATTAATTTATCATTTTCACATATATCCTTCATTGTTTTTTTAATTTGTTTTTGAAATAGCAATTAATATCTTGATAAATGTAATATTGATGATAGTAATACAAAATTTTAAAATTTAAATAAAAAAATACATTAATTTTAAAACTAATTTCTTGAATTATTATTTGAAACTAATAGATTAGGAAAAGGTGGTGCAAAATTGCTTTTGCTGGAAATTGAACCTTTCACCATTGGGAATATTAGTTGGAGCCAAAGTCACTCCACGAACCACCCATGTTATTCAATGTAGGAGGTCCCATATTATTTAATCTACAAAAATAATTTAAAAAAAAAAAATACTATATAGTATTACGATTTTTGATTATTTTCTTTGCAGGGGTCGTGGCCTCCCCGAATATACATGTAGATCCGTCCCTGTTTTTGATCCATTATGTTGGTCGCTTTTCATAAAATGTATGCGATGTTGACTAACATCAAATTATATTTTCTAAGTTGGTAAATTCGTCAAATATGGTTCATTTTTATCATGTTCATGTCAAATGCTGACGTACCATGATTATATAATTTCTTATCATTTTTCGTTTAATTTTAAATATTAAATGAAGAAAAAAAGTTATTTTTGCTGTTTTCATTTAATTTTTTTTCCTTTCTTTCTTTCTTTCCTTACCCAGCAGCCCAGAGGCGGATTTACATGGGTTCAAGGGGCTACAGCAGTACCCCCAAAATAAACTAATTTATATATATAAGTCTTAATAATTTCAATGATTTGAGAGTGCTGAGTTGGTGAACGGTCCTAGTTAACGACCTACAAGGGTTCAAACCCAAGTACTTATATTTTCTTCGCATATAAAACACCTTTTCTTTTGTTTATTATTTTTACATTATTTTTATTTTTTTCTTTGCAAATAAAATAAGGGTTTTCTTTCTACATACATTTTTTTTTGTTGATTTATTTCACAATTTTTTGTTTTCTTGACTTTCTTTTTGGCCAATAAGACATAGCGTAATTTTAATTTTTTCGAAGTTGAACCCTGTGTTTTCATAATCTTTGTTATATGAGAATAATAATATTATGAATGAATATGATTATAAAGCAATAAACAGAAAACGTAAAGAAGGCACAGATTTACGTGGTTCACCAAATTGGCTACGTCCACGGGTAGAGAGAAGAACAAATTTTATTAACTAATTAGGGTTACGAATTTCTGATCTCAAAGGCCATATATATATAATTGAGAGAACACATCAAATTGGGTTAAGGCCCAAAACTGCACACCATTTGGGCAACTCCAAGCACTTTCGTGACTTCGGCTCCCGTTCATGGCGAAAGACAGCCTAAGTTCAACGCCGACATCAAAAGATGGCAACAAAAAATGTTCTTTTATATCACTACTCTCAGTCTGTCTCGTTCTTTGATAGAAGATCCCCCAACTGATTTCGAAGAAGACACTGACACTCAGAGGTGTGGTGCTGTGGATGTGTGGCATCACAGTGACTATCTGTGTAGAACTATCTCCTAAATGGATTGGATGACACATTATATAATGTGTTCAGTTGAATGAAGACGTCTAAAGAATTGTGGAACTCTTAAGAAGTACAAGACGGAAGATGCCGACATAAAGAAGTTTTTTGTTGAAAAGTTCCTTGACTTCAAGATGGTTGATACCAAGTCAATAATCAGCCAAGTACCAGAAATCCAAATCATCCTTCATGACTTGTTTGGCTGAAGGATTGCAAGTAAATGAACCTTTTCAAGTGGCTGCAATTATTGAGAAATTACCGCCAACGTGGAAAGACTTTAAGAACTACCTCAAGCGTAAATGAAAGGAAATGGGACTTGAGGATTTGATAGTTCGGCTTCATATCGAAGAAGATAATCGTAAGGCCGAAATAAAGTCCAATAAAAGCAAAGTGGAGGCAAGGGCAAATCTGGCCGAGTCAAACACTTGCAAGAAAAGGAAGAGGTCTGTTAATAACAATAAGCAGGGGAATGCCAAAATGTTCAAAGGGAATTTCTATAACTGTGGAAAAGCAAACCACATGGATAAAGATTGTCGTCAACCAAAGAAGGTCTATAAAAATGGTAATAAAGACCAAGATAATGTGAATGAAGACAAATCTCTTCTAATTGACTTGTCAGAGCTCGATCATTCAGCCGTTGTGATTGAAGCCAATTTGGTTGATAACCCAAGCGAATGGTGGATAGATACTAGGACTACTCGTCACATTTGTGCTGATAAGAAGATGTTTTCCTCATCAATGGAAGAAAGTTATTCATGGGGAATTCTTCAACTTCCAAGGTGATAGGAATCAGCAAAGTGGTACTCAAGATGACTTCCGGCCATAAGTTGATGCTTGTGGATGTGCTGAATGTCCTAGTTATCTGTAAAAATTTAGTCTCTGGATCCCTATTAAGTAAGGCCGGATTTAAACTAGTAATTGAGGTGAATAAGTTCGTAATGACCAAGAATGGTAAATTTTTAGCTCGAGGCTATCTTGATAATGGTCTCTTTAAGATGAATGTGATGTCTGTTTTCTGCCAAGATGTGATGAATAAAGTTTCTAATTCTGCTTACTTGTTGGAATGCTCAAATTTATGGCATGATATATTAGGGCATGTTAACTTCAACACGATTAAAAAATTGATGAATCAAGAATTGTTACCTAGTTTTAAAATTGATTCTCAAGACAAGTGTGAAATTTATGTTGAAGCAGAAATGACTAAGGCACCCTTTCATTCGGTGACAAGATGTACTAGTCCACTTGAGTTAATTCATACAGATTTGTGTCATTTAAAGTTTGTGCAAACTCGAGGTGGAAGAAAGTACTTTATTACATTCATAGACGACTGCACAAGATACTGCTACGTTTATCTTTTAAAAGGTAAGGATGAAGCTTTTGAATCTTTTAAGACTTATAAAAATGAAGTTGAAAACCAACTTAACTTGAAAGTTAAAATGATTTGAAGTGATAGAGGTGGAGAATATGTTTCTCCATTTGAAGGTTTTCGTAAGGAAAATGGAGTCATTCATCAAACTATAGCTCCGTATTCACCTCAATCTAACGGTGTTGCTGAACGTAAAAATCGTACTCTCAGAGAGATGATGAATTCATTATTAATAAGTTCTCGATTACCCCAAAATATTTGGGGTGAAGCTATATTATCAGCTAATTATATTCTTAATAAGATACCACAAAAAGGTAAAGAAAAAACTCCATATGAACTATGGAAAGGCCATAACAGGTCAAGATTGGACCAAAAACTAAAGTTGAGGTACCTAAGCCAAAACAGGTCAAGATTGGACCAAAAACTATTGATTGTGTTTTTATTGGTTATGCAAACAATAGTAGCGCACACCGGTTTATGGTGCACAAGTCAGAAATTTTTGATATCAATGAAGGGATGATCATTGAATCAAGGAATGCGATTTTCTTTGAAAATACATTTCCTTGCAAAGAAAGGAAAGAAGTATCTAAGAAAAGAACTTATAAAATGACTGATTTACCTCAAAATGTGGAAGAGGAACCAAGACGTAGTCAAATGACAAAAGTATTTAAGTGTTTTGGTCCTGATTTTCTAATTTAAATGTTAGAAAATGAACAGAGAAATATTCAAGAAGCTTTGCCTACTCCAGATGCTCCTCTCTGAAAAGAAGCTATCAATAGTGAGTAGAATCCATTATGTATAATAATACGTGGGTGTTGTTTGATCTCCCTCTGAGATGCAAACCTTTGGGATGTAAGTGGATTCTTAAAATGAAGTACAAAGATGATGGATCTATCGATAAGTTTAAGACCCGTTTGGTAGTTAAAGAGTTTAAACAAATAGAGGGATATGGTTTTTTCGATACATATTCTCCTATTTCGCGAATTACCTCTATACATGTACTTTTGCTATTGCATCATTACGTAACCTTGAAATACATCAGATGGACGTAAAGACGGCCTTCTTGAATAGAGATCTTGAAGAGGAGATTTATATGGAACAACCTGAGGGGTTTGTTGCACCCGGACAAGAGAATAAGGTGTGTAAACAAGTTAAGTCGCTATATGGACTGAAACAAGCACCTAAATAGTGGCGTGAAAAATTTTACAAAACCATGTTGTCAAATGGTTTCAAAATCAACGAATGTGACAAGTGTGTCTACATTAAAGGAACAAATCATGCTTTTGTAATTGTTTGTCTTTATGTAGATGACATGTTGATTATGGGAAGTACTCATAATTTAATCATGAATACTAAGAGGATGTTAAAAAGGCATTTTGACATGAAAGATATGGTGGTATGTGACATCATATTAGGGATTAAGATCTCTAGAACCTCCGAAGAGATAGTTTTTTCACAATCTCATTACGTAGAAAATATTCTAAAGAAGTTCGATATGTTTGATAAACCTCATGCTAAGAAGCCTATAGATACAAATCTACATTTAGTCAAGAATTGAGGAGAACCATTTTCTCAGCAAAATTATGCAAAAATAATTGGCATTCTAATGTATTTAAGTAATTGTACACGACCTGATATTACATATTCAGTGAGTAAATTAAGTCGGTTCACAAGTAACCCTAGTAAAGATCATTGGAATGCTTTGAGTAGGGTACTTAGTTATTTAAAGTTTACCATGAATTATGGTATACTTTATACAAGATATCCAGCAGTATTAGAAGGATATTGAGATGCCAATTGGATATCTGACACAAATGGCCACAAGTGGATATGTGTTTACGATAGGCGGTGGAGCAGTGTCGTGGAAATCTTCTAAACAGACTTGCATAGCTCGATCAACTATGGAATCCTATCTCATAGCTTTAGATAAAGCTGGAGAAGTGGAGAGGCTTAGAAATTTCGTGAAAGACACTCCTTGTTGGAATAAAGCAGTCCCTTCAATTATGATACATTGTGATAACCAATCAGCTATCGCAAGGGCACTAAGTAGCATGTACAATGGTAAATCTAGACATATACGTCGATGACACAATATCATTAGACAATTGGCCTCATGTGGGGTTATATCGGTTGACTACGTATAGTCAAAGGATAACCTAGCGGATCCGCTTACTAAAGGCATAAATAGAGATCAGTTGCATAAACTCGTTAGGGGAATGGGCTTAAAGTCCACAACAAAAGAACATTCTTAGCGGACACCCAACCTTGTGAATTAAAGGATCCCAAAACCCTGGTTCAATGGGAAAACTAAGTTTTAACAGTTCAGTGAACACTGGGAAACACACCTGTTCATTCCTAGAACGTCCAAGTAATAAATCTGCCTAAGTGGCAAGGCTAAGTTCTTAAGAATTTTTAATGATTACTATACCTATAAGGTGGAGTAAGGTAGGATACTCTTCATGGGAGATCACCTATATAAGTGAAGAAGTAATGGCCGCTTCTAAATGAAAAACACTTGTGAATCTAAGATATGGTCCAGGGCCGAAAAGGACAAAAATATGAGAAATAGAATTTATTAGAATTATTATTGTGTGAATAGTGTTGTCTTGATTTACACAAATGGCTGGGTAGTTCAAAACATCGCGTTACTAAACAGCTAGTAAATCTGATGGTATTATACTAAGGAGGATTCAAAGTCATAAGCTATCTATCCTGATGCAATAATGGTTCGTTGGAATTTTAAAGCATTTTGCATACACGCATGCATTAATTTCATTCATGTGGGGGGTTGTAGGAAATCTGGTTTAAGAAATTTGATGTTAATCAAATATTTAAATAATATCTATTTTTTTTAAATAGAAATTTCTCAAAAACAGATTTGTTGTGAATGAGAAATTAATTTTTTAAAGTTAAACTTTTTGCTACTGGACGAAATTGAGAATTGTTCTGTTTGCTACAAAAAGATCTCTGCATTCAAAAGATGAGCAGATATATATCAGTAGACACTTATTATGTCTTGAACAGACGCAGACATATCTACAAGATTTGGTGTCTATTTCCGCGGATATATTGAACAGGGGCAATCTGTTCAAAAGGACATATCCATTGATGAACAGTCCTATGCAAGATCGGTGTCTTTCATATAAAAGTGGCACGCAAAAAGTTTTATCCCATGCAAAATATTGTTTCTGTTCAAACACAACGTTACGGCCTTAATAAATAGCCCACATGTTTGGGATCATTTCATTCAATTCATTCTTGCATTCACAGTTCAACACACAAAGCATCTTGTCTGATTATTTCTTTCAAAGGTTAATTGTTCCAAATATAGTTCTATTCGCTGAAGATTCTAATTATTGAAGTGCTTCTTAATTAGAATCAAAAATAATTTTATCTTAGGGACGATTGCTATCAACCGTGAGCACCGTAGCGGGGCAATATTCGTCTTAGGAGAGAGTGTTTAACATTCAACTTGATTTCAAATTTTGCATTTATTATTATTATTATTATTATTATTATTATTATTATTATTATTATTATTATTATTATTATTATTATTATTATTATTATTTCTCGCATTTGTTTTGAAAACCTTATCTAATATCTAACACTTAGTAACCATGGCAGGCATGGGTCCTCACCATCCCTCACAACGCATAGAAACCTCCACCTTCGTTATGGTTGATGAAATATTCTTCCCCAAAATTGGTGGCTTCTTTAAATCATCTTCGTCTCTTGCACCATCGGTCAATAATGACATTCCTCCATACTCTAGATCCTACACACATGCTCTAACCAGTGATCCCTCTAGGTCCCCAGTAGCCGTCGTCCACCCTTTTTCCCGGTTTGTAATGCAAATGTCTTGTCCCTCAAGATATACAATGAAATATACAAGACTAGGCACAAAGCATTTGAACACGCACTCACCGGCCACATCATACACTATGGGTGATAAACCTTTTCAGGTGAGTTAAAATTCTTTGTGGTTTGAAAATGAGATTTGCATGATTTTGATGGGAAAAGGATATTATACTTTCATTTTTAATGATGAATATAATAACACTTTGGTTTGGAAGAGAAGAACTTGGGCATTAGCACCGGGTCCGATCCATTTGCAGCAATGGATGCCTGACTTTAATCCTAATCATGTCAAGCTGGTTCTCAAGTTTGGATGAGAATTCATGAGTTGAATAGTGAATATTGGCTGCTGAAGTGCTTTAGAGAATTGCACAGACATCGAGAAATCCATTAAAGATTCACATAAACTCACTTCATGGTATCAGGCATTATTTTCGGATGTTTGTTGAAGTGGATTTGACATATTCTTTACCTGGTAGATAAATGCTCCAACGCATGAGTCATTTGAGCTTTGTAGTGTGACATTTGCTCATTACTTTTTAGCATATCAAGTTGAGTATTTCAAAGAGAGGTTTTAGTCATTCATGACTTATCCGACAAGTGTTGTTGAGCCCAATAAACAACTAGTGATAGATAAAGGCAAGAGAAACAAAAGTGTTGCACCAAACAACCTTGTTTCCTCCGTTGAGTTTAAAGGCTGTTAAAGGAAATAGGAACAAAACATTAAACTGGAAAAAGGATAAAGCTGCTTTATCTTCTATATTAGGGTTCTTGGACTTATTCAAGTGAATTGGCTCAGAATGTTTCATGCATTTCAGGAAAACAATACAACAATATATAGACTCTTCCTAGGAATAGTCTAGAACCCTACAGCTGGTAGTTTACACGTGTAAAACGATCCTAGGAGGGTAATAAAGGTAATACAATCAAAACCTAGCCTACTGTCCAGCTGGTTGTCCTTTCTTGTGAGCTGCATGGAGGAGTTTGTACTGGAGCATGTGCTCCTCCCTTTGGCAGTATATGATCAGCCATGCTGGACAAGTGTGTGGTCATCTTTTCATGCCCTCTCAATTCAAGCAAGCCTTTGGAGAAGACTGTTAATTTATCTCTAAGGCGTGTGAAGAATTGTCCAGATAGCGGTTTAGTTAAAATATCAGCTGTTTGATCAATGGAAGGGACATATCTTACTGCAATAATCCTATTGGTCACTTTCTCTCTAACAAAATGAATGTCCAACTCGAAATGCTTGCTTCTTGGATGGTTCACAGGATTAGCAGACAAAGCAATGGCACCTTGGTTATCAATCCAAATGACTGGTATCTTAGGTTCAGAAATTTTCAGTTCTTTCAACAATGATTGAAGCCAGATCACATCACAAACAGCTGATGCCAAACTCCTATACTCTGCCTCTGTGCTGCTTCTTGAAACAGTCGGTTGCTTTTAGGAGCTCCAGGATATTAAGTTATTTCCTAAGAAGATGCTGAAACCAGAGGTGGATCTTCTATCATCCAAGTCAGAAGCCCAATCAGAATCTGCATAGCCTGTGATTTGGACATTCTTTGACATCATGAACATTAATCCATGGTCAAGAGTACCTGCTAGATATCTCAAAATCCTCTTCATTGCTCTCCAATGTTTGTCTAAGGGATTGTGCATGTACTGACTTATTTTATTCACACTAAAACTTATATTAGGTCTAGTGAGGGTTGCATATTGTAGAGCCCCTACTAACTTTCTGTATTGAAATTGATCTTCAATTGGATTCCCATGGTTCTTGGACAGCCCAGGATTACTTATCATAGGTGTAGGCTGAGGCTTGGCTCCTATCATGCCTGCTTTTTCCAGAACATCCTCAATATATTTCCTTTGATTCAAATGCAACAAATCACCTATCTGCTTGATCTCAATCCCCAAGAAATAACTTACAGATCCAAAATCCTTCAAGGAAAAGGTCTTGTTCAACTGATCAATCAGCCTATCCACTTCAGCACTATCACCTGTAATTATAATGTCATCCACATAAGTGGCCACAAGGGTACAGCAATTGTTTCTATGTCTGATGAAGAGAGAATTGTCTGACTTTGAAGGTTTAAAACCAAAAGAAGCCAAAACCTGTCCCAGCTTGAGAGACCAAGCTCTTGATGCTTGTTTCAGACCATACAAGGACTTCTGAAGTTTACAACACAACTTCTCCTTGCCTTTAACCTCAAATCCCTTAGGCTGCTCCATGTATAACTCAGTATCCAATTCACCATTTAGGAAGGCATTATCAAAATCCAGTTGCCTCATTGTCTATCCTTGGCTGAAAGCAATTGAAAGTACAACCCTCAGAGTGGATGGCTTGATCACAGGGCTGAAGGTGTCTGTATAATCTAGCCCTGGTATTTGAGTAAAACCTTTAGATACTAATCTGGCCTTATGTCTTACCACAGTTCCATCTGAGTTCCTTTTGAGTTTGTATATCCATTTGCAGGCTATTAGTCCTTTGTCAGGTGGTAAAGGTGCCAAAGTCCAGGTTTCATTTTTAATGAGAGCTTCATACTTCTTTTTCATTGCTTCTTTCCATGATGGGACCTTCATTGCTTCATGAGGTGACTGAGGTTCATCAGAGTTGCTCTTTTGTGCATTGTAGACTTTAGGTTTGTGGATTCCTGCCTTGGCTCTTGTCCTTATTGGATGTTTGTTTCTGTTCTTCCCTGCACAGGATTAGTAATAGCACAAGTATCCACATTCTCAATAGGCAATTCAACAATCAATTCACCACTATTTATAGGTACAGTTTGGCTGGATGAATTTTGAGG
Source organism: Phtheirospermum japonicum (assembly GCA_014905375.1). Taxonomy (NCBI): domain Eukaryota; kingdom Viridiplantae; phylum Streptophyta; class Magnoliopsida; order Lamiales; family Orobanchaceae; genus Phtheirospermum; species Phtheirospermum japonicum. The sequence goes on along the minus strand of BMAC01000641.1, from coordinate 536,245 downwards.
CTGATTGTGGCAGGACTACTATGTGGAGTTCTGTTAGGGTTGGATATTTGGCTTTGTGGTGATTGCTATATAGGGTTATCATTATGTCGTTCAGATTCAATGTTCTTGGAATTATGTTGGTTCTTGACCAAGGGTGGAGCAAGCATAGGTTCCATGGTGTCAGTTTCCTGCTCAGTGGTCAAGTTCTTGTTAGGCAAGGGATCTTTATCAAAGGGAAACCTGTTTTCATCAAAAATCACATGTTTAGTGATCAACACTTTCTTATTAGCTAAGAGAACTTTATAGCCTTTGAATCGAGGACTATATCCAATGAATGTAGCAGGCTCACTTCTGAATTGTAACTTGTGTTTGTTATAAGGCCTAAGAAATGGATAACATAAGCATCCAAAAACCTTTAAGTGAGAGTAATATGGTTTCTGGCCATTTAGTGCTTCAAAGGGGGTTTTGAACTGTAGGAGTTTGGAAGGGGTTCTATTAATGAGATAGGTGGCTGTGACAAAGGCATCATCCCAATAGGTTTGTGGCAATTTAGATTTGGACAGTAAACTCAAGGCAACCTCTACAACATGCCTATGCTTTCTTTCTGCTAAACCATTTTGTTCAGGAGTATAAGGGCAGGAAATTCTATGGACAATCCCACCAGTTTCAAGACATTCCCTAAGGGGTTTGAACTCAGTTCCACCATCACTCTGCAATATTTTCATCTTTCTACTGTACTGGTTTTCAACCAAGTTTTTGAAATTGATGAATGCATTGTAAGTATCAGATTTGGCTTTCAACAAATATATCCAAGTGTATCTTGTTTTATGGTCAATGAAACTCACATAGTAAACATATCCATTGGTAGACTTAACAGGAGAGGGCCCCCAAGTATCAGTATGAATGAGATCAAGTATGCCATAATCATCAGAATTGGAATTGTGAAAAGGAAGTTTATGAGACTTTGCTTGTAAACAGGAACAACATAAGAGTTCATTACTATTGCTGGAAAAGGGAATATTACAAGCTTCTATATCCTTCTTAACAATCTCAAAAGAGGGATGTCCTAATCTAGAATGCCACATTTCTAGACTATCTTTATTCTTGGCTCTATTGTAGCTAAAAACTGCTGGTGGATGAGGAAGGTTTTGATTGACAATGGTGTGGTGAGACAGCTGGTTGTTTCTGGGCAAATTGAATTAGTAGAGGCCCCTTTCAAGACTCCCTTTGAGAAGAACTTCCTTGGTTGTTGGATCCTTCACAAGACAGAATTCAGGGTGAAATTCAAAAAAGACCACTCAAAAGGTTTTTGCTAATTTTTGGAACATGAAGTAAGTCTTTGAGCAAGAATATGTGAGAGTTTAGTGGTGATTTAATAGATGAATTACCATAATGAGATATATGGATACCTGAACCATTAGCAAGCTGGACTTTGTCTGTTCCTTCATACTCAGAGGCTATGTTCAGATTGCTCAAGTCATAAGTAACATGATTGGTGGCTCCTGAGTCAGGATACCACCAAGAATCAGAGGTTTCTTCACTTCCTATGTTTGCCAAATGAGCTGCAGGATTCTGAAAACTATTTTTGCTGACATTGATTGTTCCAGCTTGGAGGTGTGTAGTTTTCATTAAACCTATGATAACAAACATCAGCAGTGTGATTGGAAAGCTTACACACTTGGCACCTTGGCTTGTTGTTGTATCTACCACCTCTGCCTCTTGAGTTTGTTCCTCCTCTTAAAGGTCCTCTAGCTCCTCTATTTCCAAACTGCCTTCCTCCTCTGCCACTGTAAGAATTTGAAGAAAAATTTCTTCTTCCTCTGAAATAGTGTCCCTGTCCTTGATGAGTATGGTTAATGGAGGGTAGAGAGCCATCGTTGTTGAAGTGGGATTGACTGATCCCTTCAAGCCTGCTTTCAAAACTAGTAAGAAGAGCCTGGACTTCTCTGAGGCCACAAGGGGTGACTCTACAACTGATTCCAACCATCACAGGGTTGTATTCACTTCCTAAGCCTCCCAAAATTGTCATGATCTGTTCTTGTTCACTGATTTGTTGTCCTGCAGCCCTCAAGAGGTCACTGAACTGTTTGATCTTGTTCAAATAATCCCTCATGCTCAGGTTACCTTTTTTGATGTTGCTGAGTTGGTACTTGTAG
>BMAC01000641.1:519110-529110 GCA_014905375.1 Phtheirospermum japonicum | reverse complement strand
ATGGGCCACCGCCTGCGTCGGAGGGGTTGTTGAATGATGATGTGCTTAGGCAGTTATCTGACTTAATCGGCAATGATGTGGAAGCGGCCGTGGAGAAAAAATTCGCTGCGATGTCAATGCCACCACCCGGAGCACGGCCAGATCGGGCGGTCCCATTGACGGAAACGGCGCCGTTGCGCAATCAGACTGCTGAGCGAACTCCACCTCAGGATAGGGATGAGCATTTCTCCACTTCCGACAGCAAAACATCCAATCAGGCCAACCCGGGCCTGGCCGAGCAGATGCAAAACCTACAAAAGGAGGTACGGGAGTTTAGAAAAAAGATGACGGGTACAGGCGTGGTGCCGGCGCGGTGAGCCACTCTGTTCATGTGGGAGGTCATGCGTGACGATGTCCCAGCCTCCTTTCGATCCTTAGGTTTTAAGTATAACGGGACGACGGATCCGACAGATCATCTCAACCGTTTTGAGATAGCAGTGGCGTTGCACAAATTCTCCCATTCAGTCATGTGTTCGGTCTTCCCGATGACCTTTACCAAGTCGACGCAGCTCTGGTTTAGCCAGCTGTCGCCGAGATCTATTAGCAATTTCGATGAATTCAGCTCGGCCTTCTTGCATCAGTTTACGAGCTGCAGGAAGTATCAAAAAATGCCGCTCGAGCTTTTTAGTTTGAAGTATAAGGAGAATGAGAGCCTACGCGACTATATCAATAGGTTCACAACAACTAAGTTGGAGGTGCCCTCCGCGTCGGAAGAGCTGTTGGTAAATGCTCTGGTGCAAGGCCTGAGGAAGGGGGAATTCTTCCAATCGCTGGTGGTGAAGCCAGCTCTGAAGTTTGGAGAGCTCTTGGAGAGAGCTGAAAAGTATATCCACTTAGAGGAAGCTTTGAAGCTCAAAGATGAAGGGGAGACGAAGAGAGAGAGGTATGACAGAGACAATAGGGTTGTGAAGAAGCCCAGGTCAGAGCTGTCCATGGGAAGACCTCGATTTGATAAGTATACCCCCCTGGCGACACCTCAGGGAGAGATACTGCAAGCAACAGAGCGACATCCAGAGCTCAAATGGCCCAAGACCTATTCGAAGAAGCCGAGGAAAGAGAGGTCGGACCGCTTCTGTCGTTTCCATAACGAGTATGGACACAACACTGATGAATGTACGCACTTGAAGGATGAATTAGAAAGGATGGTTCAGGCGGGGCACCTGAAGGAGTACGTCCGCATAAGGAGAGAAGAAGCCAGATCTGACAATAAGAGCTATGACCAGTCTCAGCAGGGTAAAGAAGATCAGGATAGGGTGCAAGCTGGAGTAAGAAGACCAGATCAATCTCAGGTCATACACGGAGAAATACAAATGATTACAGGTGGAGAGCTAGATGAGCACTCTAAGAGAACCCAGCATAATTATGTCCGAGCTGCCAGGGACCTGGTCAGGATGTCTCGAAAGGTGGGACAGTTAGCGTCTACACCAAATATCTGTTTTGGTTCAGAGGATTGTGATAGAATCCTGGCTCCACACATGGATGCTTTGGTCATAACAGCCACCATCGCTAATTACAACGTGCGGAGATTTTTTGTGGATACTGGGAGTTCTGCTAACATTTTATTTTATGATTGTTTCCGACAACTGAAATTGGATGTAGATTTGGAAGAGGTGACAACTTCCTTGGTGGGGTTTTCAAGGGGAGCCCTGAAGCCCTTGGGCGCGGTAAGGCTCCTTGTGACGTTGGGCGAGGAACCGTACAGGGTAACCAGAACGGTGCATTTCTTGGTGGTGGATGCCCCGTCTTCGTATAATGTGATGCTCGGTCGACCGTCCCTAAGCCAGTTTCAGGCCGTCATATCGTTTTTTCACATGAAAATGAATTTCTCGGCGGAGGATGGAACGGGAGAGGTTAGAGGCGACCAATATGCTTCACGTCAGACATATGTTTAGTGCATCCAGAGGAACTCTTAGGAAGAAAGACAGAGCAAAAGGGCTAGATTGGAGCCGCCAAAAACAGATCTGGCTGGTAGGGAAGAAGGACTGATGATGGTCGAGATAATCCCGGGGGATGAGAGCCGGGTCCTTCGTGTAGGAACGACTCTCAGTCCGGAAGTTTTGACAGACCTGGTTGCGCTGCTGAGAGACAGTTCTGATGTGTTTTCCTGGTCCCCTCAAGACCTAGTAGGTATCGACCCAGAGGTGGCAGAGCATCGCCTCAACATCAGCTCAGACGCGAAACTGTTTAAGCAGAAGAAGCGCAATTTTGGGCCTGAGAAGGAAGTCGTCATTGAGGCCGAAGTGGAAAAGTTGTTGAGGGCCAAGCATATTCAGGAGATACAATTTCCCGAGTGGCTTTCCAACACTGTCCTGGTTCCTAAAGCCCAGGATGACTGGTGTATGTGTATCGACTTCCGGGACCTCAATCGTGCTTGCCCGAAAGACCACTATCCCTTGCTGAGAATTGACTAGCTCGTCAATTCCATCTCTGGATGTGAGCTCCTGAGCATGATGGATGCATCCCAAGGGTATCACCTGATTAGACTAGAAAAAGAAGATTGGAAGCGGGCCAACTTTATAACCTCGAAAGGAACGTATTGCTATGTCGTGATGCCCTTCGGGCTGAAAAATGCAGGTGCCACATACCAACGTTTGGTCGATAAGATGTTCAAGAGCCAGCTTGGCCGAAATATGGAGGTTTATGTGGACGATATTCTGGTTAAGAGTGTGAAAGCAACGTCGCATGTGGAAGACTTGAGGGAGACCTTTGATACTCTGCGAAGCTTAATCCCAAGAAATGTGCGTTTGGGGTCAGAGCTGGAAAAATCCTGGTCTACATGGTCACGGAAAAAGGTATAGAGGCTAACCCTGAGAAGGTAAGGGCTATTATGGAAATGCAAGAGCCTACGAATGTTAGAGAAATGCAGTGTTTGCCAGGTCGGATTAACGCTTTGAGTAGGTTCGTTTCACGTTCGGCAGAAAAGAGCTTACCGTTTTTCCAAGCCTTGCGCAAGAAAGATAAATTTCAATGGGATGGCAAGTGTGAAGAGGCGTTTAGATTGTTGAAGGAGCACTTGGCTGGCATGACCTTGCTCACGAAACCCATTCAATGAGAGCCCCTAATCTTGTATTTATCCGTGGGACAGCAAGCGGTTAGCTCTGTCTTGATCAGGGAGGAAGGTAAAATATAGAAATCGGTCAATTTTTGGAGGAAGGTCTTGCATGCGACAGAGGTCAGATATGTGGAAGTAGAGAAGGCGATGCTAGCACTGGTTGGATCTGCTCGTAAGTTGCGGCCGTACTTTCTCTCTCATAACATAATCGTACGAACTAAACTTCTGTTGAAAGCCATAATGGACAAACCAGAGGCATCTAGGAGACTGGTTAAATGTATTATTGAGCTAAGCGAATTCGATGTTACATTCGAGGTCATGACAGCAATTAAGGCTCAGTACTTAGCCGATTTTATGCAAGAAATGACTTATCCTCCTGGTGAGCTGAAGGAATGGACCATTTACACGGATGGCTCAGTCTGTAATCAGGGCTGTGGAGCTGGAATTGTCCTCATAGACCCAGCAGTTGTATCCACTGAATTTTCTGTACGCTTGAATCATGCACTTTCCAATAACGCAACTGAGTACGAGGCCCTCCTGAGAGGAATCCAAATGGCGAAAGACCTGGGCGCAGAGCAAGTGTGTGCTAAGGTTGATTCCCAGTTGATTTGCGAGTAGATAAGTGGTGAATTCGAAACCAGGGAAGAGAACATGCAGAAGTATTTGGCTAAATTTAGAGAGCTGGTTAGAGGTATGAAGGGCTGCAAGGTACTTCAGATTTCTCGGGAAGAGAATGACAGAGCTGATTATTTAGCAAGGTTAGATAGCTCGGCCGCATATTGTAAAGAAAGGACAATAACGTTACTGAGAACGGATGCAGAGTTCGGCGCAGAGCAGATCTATTCGGTGTATGAAGTTGACGATTGGCGCTCTCCTATCATGGCTTATTTAGGAGACGGAGAACTGCCAGAAGACAAGAGGGAAAGAGCTAAGGTGAAGATCAGATCTGCTCGTTTTTGCTTGGTTGGAGGAGTCGTATTTTGACGTGGGTTCGGAAGGCCATTATTACGATGCCTAAGCTCAGTAGAAGGTGCCCATGTCCTCAAGGAAATTCATAAAGGCTGCTGTGGCAATCACATGGGGGCCAGAGCCCTGGCTAGCAAAATATTGAGAGCCGGCTACTTTTGGCCTTCGTTGAGAAGAGAAGCTGAAGCCTTCGTAAAAAAAGTGTGAAAAATGTCAGAAGATGGCCCCTCGGATTCATCAGCCAGCGGAAGAACTGTTGATAATGAGTTCCCCTTGTCCTTTCGCGAAATGAGGGATTGACCTGGTTGGTCCATTCCCGATGGCCCCAGCACAAAAAAGATTTTTGATTGTAGCCATAGATTATTTTAGCAAATGGGTCGAGGCGGAAGCTCTGGCAAAAATAACGGAAGAGTCAGTGATATGATTCATCTGGATAAATATTGTCTGTCGCTTTGGCGTGCCAAGGATAATGATATCGGACAATGGAACCCAATTTATGGGAGCCAAAATTAAGGCCTGGTGTGCCAAGATGAAAATCCAGCAACATTTCACGTCTGTGTACCACCCGCAGGCGAATGGTCAGGTGGAAGTGACTAATCATAATCTTGTCCAAGGGCTTTAATCACGACTGGAAAGATCTGGGGGAAATGGGTGGAAGAGCTGATCGCAGCACTTTGGGCGTATCGCACAAACCCTAAGGAGAGCACGGGTGAAACCCCCTTTAGCCTTGTATATGGCATGGATGCTGTGGTTCCTGCAGAAATCAGCTTGGAAACCCATCGAGTGCAGAATTATGATCAGATCCAGAATGAAGCACTGATCCAAGATGCTCTAGACTTAATTGAGGAGAAGAGAGACCAAGCAATGGTGAGGAAGGAATATGTGCGGGGGAGGATTAGAGCAGCCTACAACAAAACGTTCGGAGAGAGACTCTTCCAAGAGGGAGACCTGGTCCTTAAAAGAGCTGATCTGGGATGGGCCAAAGGAAAGTTAGACGCTGTGTGGCAAGGACCGTTGAGAGTCACCCAGGTCTTGGCCGACGGATCTTATAAACTAGAAGAACTGGATGGGACTGAAATCCCTCGCACTTGGAATATTACTAACTTACAGAAATTCTATACGTAGTTGTAATCTTTAATGTTTGTTTGCCTTTCTTGAATAAAATTGCAGGATTGTTCTCGTTCACCAGTTTAAAGTATATGCCCAAGCCGGGATTGGTTAAGGACGAATGTCCTCAATCCTGCCTGACCAGATTGTCAGTTTAAGCCAAGATTGGGTAAGGACGGATGTCCTCGATTTTGCCTGACCTGATTGTCAGTTTAACCCAGAATTGGCTAAGGATGGATGTCCTCAATCCTGCCCGACCTGATGGTCAGTTTAGGCCAGGATTGGCTAAGGATGGACGTCCTCAATCTTGCCTGACCTAATGGTATCTTAAAGCGGTTCACGATTAAAGCCTTGTCTGATTATTAGACTCAGGTCTGAAAAAAGGAAGCTGGCAGAGCCTCAGCCAGACTTGGTTAAACTGGGAACTTCCAGAATAATCTCAGAAACACAATCACCCAAAAATTGAAGACGAACAAAAGGGTGAAATGTCAAAGAACACAAGAACACTTTGATATTATAACAGACGCGATATATACAAGAGCAGAATGGATAAAAATGCAGATATGCAAATATACTTCAATTCAATCCAATTTTCAGGAAATACAAGAGCAGATTGCAAACACCTAAGAAGGTTGGCAATTTTGATTACAAAAACTCAAAAAAATAAAGGATATATCTGGAAGGAGCTAGTGGAAAAAAGTTGATTGGTGGCGCTTCATAAGTGGCGGTTGAAAGAGAAACCGCTGCAAAAAGTGAAATGGCAGCGCTTATTAGATAAAAAGTGTTGCTTATAGAAAAAATAAAAAATAAAAAATCATATTGGTGGCGGTTCTGTAAAACAACCGCCACCAATAATGCAAACGGGCAGCGCTTATTTGGAAAAGCGCTGCCAATAAAAACTTCCGGGTGGCGGTTCTATAATATAACCGCCACCAATAATGAAATTGGGCTGCGCTTGTTTTAAGAAGCGCTGCCAATAAGAATACCGGGCAGCGGCCTTTTCATATTATCGCTGCCAATAAAAACACCCAAAGAACAACCCAAAAACAACCGTCGCTGAAACTCACTCAAAATCCGCAAACTTGAAAAATTAGCCGGCAAATCTTGAAATTAAAATTTCCAAACTTTCCCCTTGAAAATAATTGGCCCTTGAACTTAGCCCTCGAAATCGAAGCTGAAATTTACACCTACAATTTTCCAGCGCTTCAATAAAGAGAATGTGTGTGCAGATTGTATTTCGTGGTTGAGCTCCGGTGGTAAGTTCTTTTATTTCACTTCGATTTTATGTTTTTTCTTCAATTTTAGAGTTCCGCCTATTTTGATTGGTTTTTTTAGAAAATTAAGAACCTGCAAATCGAATTGAATATATTTGATTTTTGATTTTGTATCTGTTTCTTCTTGTTCACTGGAATTTTGGATCCAATCCAATTGAGGTTTTATTTATGTATCTTTATTCTGTTTCTTCGCGCCTTATAGTTTTGGGTTTTAGGGCATTGTCCTTTGTATTGCTTAATTTTGTCTACTTTTATGTTCGTTGCTAGTTTTAGTAAATTACTAGCTCTCTCCTTCGTTTGGGTGTTATAATTAATCTAATCATCAAAATTCTACTTTCCCCCAATTTTAATTTTGCATTTTCTTTTTCTTCTTCTTCTTCTTCTTCTTCTTCTTCTTCTTCTTCTTCTTCTTCTTCTTCTTCTTTTTCCTGTCTAAATTCATTTTTGAATACATATATACTATGCATTGTATGAGATGAGGTTTGCTCCTTTCTGGAATTGCTAGAGCATGTAAAAATGATTTTAATGTAAAATAATTGTTCATTAGCATACTGCTGAATAGGGATGGCAAGACATAATTATTTAATTTTCAAAGATCTCTGTTTTTCATCAGTTTTGGCTTTGCAATGTCCAAATAATTTGCTTCAATTGTTGGCATTATTCAAACGAAGATGATTTAGCCATGGTTTAAGGCCATTTAGTGGTGACTGTTATATTTATGACTTGTTGGGTTGGCTTACTCTCCAAATGGTTACTTTATCTGTATTATTCATTGAACTAATAATATGACTATCCTGAAAATTAGAAAAAAAACTCATTTGAATGTGAACCAAAATTACTGGATATATACCAGACATAAACGTTTTATGTAGATTATGTAGATTATTATGTAGATTATTGCAGATTATTGCTGTGTTATTCTGGGTTGTCGTCCGAAATTACTGAATATAAAAATGTGTAAAAATGTTTTATGTAAAAATGTGAACCAAAATTACTGGATATATTCTGGGTTGTCGTCCGAAAGCTGTGTTATTATGTAGATTATTGCCGCTGCAATGGATATAGGGCTTCTCCTGTGTCAAACAACAATAATAGGACCAAATTTGTTTTACAAAAAATTAGAAATGCATCATATCATGTTGGAATTTACTCAAAGGATAAGTGCACACTAATTAAATCAGTAAATTAGAAAAATGGAAATACCTAATGTCGAGCTCTCCCGATTTMTGCACTGCTTCTTGAGCAGCTTTTAAAACTTGATTAGACATTTGCTGTTTTTGCTCGACCACCCACCATCATTGTTGCATTGTTGTTGTCATTGAGCTCCACCGCTGTTGGCAGATTCACATTATTAACTTGAATGGCAGTTAATTCTTTATTTGGATATCAACTTTGTTTTCACAGTCCAGTTTTGTCTGCATATAAATGTTGGCGACTTAAACGGCCATGCCAAGTTTTTTTCACGGAAAGGACAATATGCTGTGTGCTTTTTTGTTGTTCTATGACATGTTGACCCTATTGGGTGTCATAATCTATATACCGTTATGTACCTTGAATAGGTTTGCCCTGAGAGCCTTTATTGTAGTACTGATTACATCTTTTTATCATTATCAATACCTTTGCAAAAATCAACTTGTGGATTGTTGGATTTTATTTATTTAATTTTTTACACATGGTTTTGCTCCAAAGAAGATCAAGGTGAACAACATTTGAGTTCATTCTTTCGTAAACTTGTCAATATAAAAGAACAAAAACCTCAAAGTTTGGTTACAAACTTGTACAATTTTAAGTGCAGATAGATAGATACACTATGCTAGTTTGTGGATAGTGTTTGCATTGACATCCTATGATGGGAAATGCGTGGTGATACTTAATTGGTGGTTCTTTGATAAGGTCTATATTTTGTGGGCCATCAATTGCCTTGAGATTTTGAATCCCCTAAACATTTATTTAGCAAACTATGAAATATTGAGAAGAAATAAAATAAAATAAAATAAAATAAAATAAAATAAAATCAGTTTTATATCTATTGGAGTGGAAGTAAAGCAATGAAGCATGGTGAAAATAGACAATAGTATGTGTGACAAAATATGAACATGTATTTTTGTGCCAATGGCTAGCTACCTTGAATTTTTCATAAAATAACACGGKTGATAACTTTCAGTATAAATACTAGTTGCTAAAAGGTGATTGATATATCACTTMTACAAATTASCAACTGAGATTAGAACAGAAAAGAATTTGAAAGGAATTCTAGATTATCACAYCCAAGGCAAGATTTAAGAATCTTAGAAAAACCTAATATCCAAATGACAGCAAACACAAAACCATCATCAGTTAAAACCATGGAGTTCCCCATGGCTCTACTGAGACTAGCTGATTGGTTCCTACACCACTTCCTAGCCAACTCATGCTACCGCGCCGCCATGAAGCTCAAAGGCCACGTCACCTTTACCCTCAAAAACCCCTCAGCCATCATCATCCGATCATCATCGTCATCACCAATAAGTAGCCCTCTCTACCCCAACATCACCAAACTCAATCGCAGCCGTCCAGATCCCCAAACCCTAGTCTGCGACATCCACCGCTACCTCCTCAGATCCGTCTCTTTCATCCCTTACTTCATGCTCGTCGCCTTCGAGGCCGGCGGCTTATTGCGCGCCCTTTTCCTCCTCTTGTCGTGCCCCCTTCTGTTGGTCTTGGACTACAAGCTGAGGATGAGGGTCATGATCTTCATTACCTTCTGTGGATTGTTGATTTCATGTACTGCATAGGGAATTTTATATMATGGAAAAAAGCATTACTACATATCTAACCTTTGTTTTTCATATTTCAGAATGTAATTATGCGAAAGGTAAATGGGTCTTGGATGATAATCGGCCTTTATATTCTGGCTCTGGTTGTAAGCAATGGTTGTCATCTATGTGGGCTTGTCGCCTGACTCAGCGCACAGATTTTGAATACGAAAAACTACGTTGGCAATCGAAAGGTTGTTAAAGAGACGATTTCACGGGTTCCAAGTTCCTGGAGAGGTACATCTAGGTTTCTTACAAAGTTTTATATTGTTTGATGAAACTTGAGATTACTAGAGTTTGCTAAGGTTATATTGTTCCCCTGGTTCTTATGTTCCTATCTAGTTCATTTAATTAATCACAATGGTAAGAAAATCTGAAAGATTGCATTTGAATTTGGGTAGAGAATACGAGGGAAGAATTAAATTACTCTGACTAAGAAGGATTTGAAATCCTCCAAAATGACTCTAAAATTAATATACAATGATTTGAAGTCCATTATATAATGAGTTTACCCGAACACCAACTAACTTTCAAAATTACAAAAAAATAACCCTTGGGATTTTATTTGTCTTACATTTACTACTTCAAAAGGGAAAACCATTTCAACTCCCTAGTTTTCAAACATATCAATTTTTATCCAAAAAATTATGAGGTAAACTTATCAATTTCTGAGGTGTCAATATGCAGCCCCAAATAAATTAGTTTTACATTTGATCTCATGTGACATCGTGTCAATTGTCACAATGAGATTGCACGAGACAAAATGT
>BMAC01000641.1:445338-510153 GCA_014905375.1 Phtheirospermum japonicum | reverse complement strand
CCGCCAATAGTATTTTAGCATCGGTTGTTCTGAAGAACCGCTGCTAAATATAGAAACCGGGCAGCGCCTGTTATATAAGAAGCGCTGCCAAAACCAACCGATGCCAATTATTGAAATCAGGCAGCGCTTCTTCGCGAATAGGCGCTGCTAATACTACTATTAGCAATGGTTATTAGCAAAGAACCGATGCCAACAGTTGCTATTAGCAGCGCTTGTTAACAAGAAGCGCTGCCAAAACCAACCGATGCCAAATACGGAACCCGGGCAGCGCTTCTTATCTAACAGGCGCTGCTAATACTGCTTTTGGCATCGGTTCTTATCTAATAACCGTTACGAAAAAGCGTATTAGCAGCGCCTATTAGATAAAAACGGTTCTTAGAACCGCCGCCCGGGTGTTTTACTTTAAGCATCGCCAGTATTAGAGGCGGTTCAGTCAAGTCCGCCCTTTCCTCCTGTATCTGGCGGTGGATCTGACGAAGCTCAGACCATTCATTCTTATAGTGGCGCTTTTTCTGCCTCTTCCTCTCCAGCAAACGGTAGAGGTAGCCGATCTTCTCCTTGAGCAAGGTCAGTTGATCGGAGAGTTTGGATTTTTCGACAACCAAGGCAATGTTCTTCCTCTTGACAGTGTCGATTTCTTGGAGAAGAGGAGAAGACGCCATCGCAAAAGTTTGAAAAATAATGAGAATTCAAGCATGAATTTAAAGAAGGAAAAATCACGTGCTGAAAAATAAAAAGTACTAGGGTTTCCGGAAAACAAGGAAACCCTAGAATCCTAACAGTTGCTACAAGACAAAAGGTATTTATTATTAATAAAAAAGAGGAGTAAGTTTGATAAAGATTTGATGAGCACAGATCCAGCCACACAGGCCAATAGACTACAGATCTGTGTAAAAGATAGTAAGTTAAAAACACAAAAGCAAACTAATCCTCCACGGCAGCACGAGCTCTACCCTCAGCTCTTCCTCACGCCTGATCCGGAGCTTGGGACGTCTCAGCAAAATCCTTCATGAACTGCGTTGACTCTTGTAAATCGCCCAAGTTGGCGAAGGTTGGAGAATTTGCTACAACCATCGCCAACGATTGTTCGGGGGGAGGAGAAGAGGTCGAGCTGGAAGAGCAGAAAGTTTGGCGGATGTGCTCGGCAAAGGCCAGGTCATCCAGCAAGTGCAGACGGTTGTCCTCAGCAACATGGGCAAAGGAGGTGGGCTCAGGCGCGTCGGCAATGGATGCCTCTCGGTCAAATGGCAGACCTTGATTCTCAGACACCCATTTGGTGTGGGAATCCACACCAAGGAGGAAAAAGGCCTCTGCCTCAGGCACCAATAGGTCATACAGATCGACCGACCCGAGGAAGGCTCAGCGTGTGGTTGTTCGGGTCAGCTGTATCAAGCGCAAACCCTCTTCCGAGTTTAAAAATCCGATCCTCCCATGTGCCTCGCCCTCCACCAAGCCCTCGGCATTGCCCTCTACCCGAGCTGCCTTAACCTTCTCCTTGAGCTCTTTCACCTCTTGCTCTAAGAGAACAATCTCGGCGTGCTTCCTGGCATCATACTCTTGTGTGGCCGCCAGCGCTGCCTTGGTGACTGACAGATCTACCCTCGCTAAGTCCAGGTCCGTGCTGAAACCATGGTTCATGGCCATCAGCTCTTGCTTTTGCTTCTTCAGGGTCTCGATTTCTTTCTTCAGGTCTGCCTGAAGCAGAGAGCCTCGAGCCCTGGCTAGAAGAGTGGCCTTGAATACCACCGCCTAAAAAAAATAGAGAGAGACAAGTATAAGCAGAAAATCCATTACGAGTAAGAATCGTAACATGAGGTGGAAGTCTCACATGTGCTTCCGCCCTACAGAGAGACTCCAGTAGCTCAGGGTCGGACAATTTCTCCGCGGTGTGACGATCAGCGGTGGGAGCCAGCCCCATCATGTACTGCCTGTCCACCTCACCAGGGCAGTCAAGAACAGACCTATTAAAAAAGGTCTGATTCGGGTAGGATGGAACCTGAGGGTTCACCTCTTGGATGTCCTCAACTCCCTACCTCCTCCTCTTCCTTCTCTGCAATTGCTGACCCTCCTCTGGGTTCGCTGGAGGTAGAGTTGATGAGGTACGTGCTGCCTGCTCGGGGGCAGCTCTCCTCGGTGGGTCCGCATTCCTCTCCGCGGCCCTTAGAGGAATAGCACTGGGAAGAGCTCTCTGATCCTGCCCTTGAGGCCGACTCCCAGAGGCCGTTATTAACACCACCTCATCCGTGGTAGGAGAATCTCTAGAAGATTCTCCTAGAGGGCTTTTCTGACCCCCTCCGGCCGCCTTCTTTGCTTTTTGGGAGGCTAGGCGAGCTTTCAACATGGTTACTGCAATGAAAGAATGAAATAGTGAGAAGCAATAATAATAACGAAGATAATGCTAAATAATGAATCATCTCGGTAATATACCGATGTGAGGGGGGAGAGGCCCATTCCCTTGCTGAGTATTGAAGAATCTCAAGAGTTTAGGCTTATGAAGTTTGGTTAAGTTGAAGGGATTTTGGTTAAGGGTGGCGATTTTCCCTTCCAGATCAGAAGATCGGCCGCCTCGTGGTAGGCATACCTGAGGATGTAAGAAGATGATAGGCTCGGTGGGAAAACCCCAATCCCCTGAGCTCTGGACGAAGAAGTACTTCTTCTTCCAGGCCTTATGGGACGTGGGCAGGCCTGTTAAAAAATGGACGTCAGCTCGTCCAGAAAGGTAGAATAAACCTGAAGTGCTCTTTTCTTGGAACAAAGAGAAGAAAAGTTGGGCTGTAGGTACTATGCCGACGTACTGGGCTGCTAGGTGGAATCCGGCTATGACGCGGAAGGCGTTGGGTAAAAATTGTTGTACTGGGATATGGTACAATCGAGAAATGGCTACTGTAAACGGATGAACCGGCAGGCTTAATCTGGCGTGGAACTGATCCACGTAGAAAGTCAGATGTCCGGCGGGGGGTGAGGAGGCCCTCTCTTCCAGCGCCGGACTTCTAAAAGTAAATTCGTCGGAGATGAGGAATTTAGCGCGAATTTCCCTAAGAGTTTTGTTACTAACTATAGAAACTACATTATCCGTAGAAGGAGGGGCGAGAATCGCTGGAGGTCTCTTTATCGGAGCCGCCGGGGGTGACTCCGGAAAGGAGATATTTATGGTGGAGGTAGAGTTTTCCGGCGCGGCGGACGAAATCCCCTCGACCGAACCAGAATTGGAAGAAGAGGCTGACATAATTGAAAGACTATATAAAAGGGAAGAAGGAGTACCTGGCTATGAGGTTATCGGAGAAACTGGATGTAGATAGATGAAGTTGCGAAGGCCGCCGGAGTTATCAGAGAGGAAAAGGGGAATTTTAAGAAGTTGCGAAAAGCAGAATTTGAAAAGTGAGGGTGAAAGAAGGAATTTGGAGGGACAAAAGGGAAGTGGATAATTTTGAAAAATGGAAATCGAGGAGAGCGGGATTTGATGGGATCCCCGCATTTAATGCACACGATACTCTTTGTGTTGTGCTGGAGTCCCAAATATCCTAGGTCAAATCACATGCCACCAACTTGTCTATTACAGAGAAGACGTGTGGAAATTAGGACCGTTTGGGAAGACGAGCCGATGCCACTAATGCCAATAATTAGGTCTGTTCGACAGGCGGATATATAGGGAATCGTACCGGTACGAGAATCACTAAAGGAGGTGGGACCAACCCATGTAAAGACGGAAATAAATGCTTTTACAGCTCTACCCTCACTAATTTGGGGGGAGGAGTTGATGGGGCAAGAGCACGATTGATCTGGTGCGGGTAGACCTGTCTGGGGGCAAGATTAGGGTAATTGATGATTCTACCCAGACCTGGACCAGACTTCTCTGTCCAGAAAGATCAAGCGGATCTCCTCTATGAGATAATTTACATGGGGCTGGCCCGCCATCCCATAATCTAGAAGAGACGTCCTCTTAGAAATAGCTCGGGGTGAGCCAGAGGCTGTGAGCCTGACCTTGACCAAACAAAAGGAGGTAAAGATAACCCGTCTTCGCGTGAAAGATCTGGTTGAGTCCTCTGAGATCTAGAGTTGGTTGGGATGGGAGAAAGCATTGGCCAGCTCGGGTATCACGACCCTGGGTAGGAAAGGAGAACCGGACCAAGACAGACCTGGTTTTCTGACACCCGCCAAGGAGATAAGTGGGACCACTTGTCAGAATCGGTTGCGTAACAACCCCTGATTCTCGCCATGTGCCCCTGAGACCCCGGCTGGGGTCCCCACCAGGGAGAAAGCTATAAATATCTCAGCCTTAAGGCTGGGAAAGGTATGTCTTCTTCCTAAACATTCCTTTACGATTTCTGAAAAAACACCTCAAACGCTTACTGACTTAAGCATCATAGAGGTTTCCACCGGAAAAACCCCAGTGGTCCTTTCTAACCTTGTGTTTGTGGTGCAGTTCTAGAAGTCTTTGTGGTTCCGGGCAGGTTTCTGGAGTCACTCATATTTTGGGCTGGAACAGAAATATATATGTACTTAAATTTCTTTTGTTGAACAAGTGCATTCCCTACCACGTGCTTTGTTTAAATCTTATAAAACTTAATTTTTTAATTGTTTCATTTCCCACTGAGTTCCTTTAACTCCATATTTTTAATAAAAATTTAGATGTTGAGATATAGGAGACAATTTTCATGTAGAACTAAAAAATTTTGTATTATTTTTAGAGGTTTCTTTGTTATTGCATTTGAAAAGATGACCACACAACCCTCCAGCAAGGGTGTGCACATGCTGCGAAAAACTACATGCACTAGTACCAGCTGAGCCATGTAACACAGAAGATGACAAACTATGCACAGCTGCTAGGGTTTAGATGTTCTTCCTATATTGCCCTCCTATAATTGTTCTACACGTGTAACCTACCAGCTGTAGGGTTCTAGATTATTCCTAGACTAGGTCTATATATTGTTGGTATGTTATCCTTAACTGTATTAAGCATAATAGGAGAAAATGGCTTATCAGAAGCAAGAACCCTAATATAGCTTATAGCAGCTTTTGTTACATTTCTAGTTTAATGTTTCACTACTTTTTCCTTTATGGTATCAGAGCGGCAGGGTAACCTGATGCCTCTGTGCTGTCATTTTCTTTGCTTTGTTCAAGAAAAATCGCATCTTTGTCCTATAAACATGTCCATCTCCTCTGCAGCCACCTCAAATTCTACACCAGATCAAAGCCAAATAATACAGCCTCAGTGTCAATTGATCACTACTAAACTCAATGAAAACAACTATTTAGTTTTGAAATAACAGATCTTAGCTGCTATTCGAGGTTATGGCTTAGAAGGATACCTAAATGGAAAACAAGCCGCCCCAATACACTTCACCTCAGGTACATCTGACCTTGCCCTTGATCCAGCATACTCTTCTTGGCAAAAACAAGACCAGCTCCTCACATCATGGTTGTTATCATCTTTATCTGAGAACCTGCTTATATCCACTGTTGGTCTAACAACATCCAAGGAGATCTGGGACGGTCTGGAGATAAGCTTTGCCCATGAATCTACAGCTAAAATCCTAGATTACAAGTACCAACTAAGCAACATCAAGAAAGGTAACTTGAGCATGAGGGACTATCTGAACAAGATCAAACAGCTGAGTGACCTCTTGAGGGATGCAGGACAACAGATCAGTGAGCAAGAACAGATCATGACAATCTTAGGAGGCTTAGGAAGTGAATACAATATGATGGTTGGAATCAGTTGTAGAGTCACCCCATGTGGCCTCAGAGAAGTCCAGGCCCTTCTCACCAGTTTTGAAAGTAGGCTTCAAGGGATCAGCCAATCCCACTTCAACAATGAAAGCTCTCTACCCTCCATTAACCACACTTATCAAGGCCAGGGACACTACACCAGAGGAAGGGGAAATTTTTCATCAAGTTCCTACAGAGGCAGAGGAGGAAAGCAATTTGGCAACAGAGGAGCAAGAGGGTCTTTCAGAGGAGGATCAAACTCAAGAGGCAGAGGTGGCAGATACAACAACAAGCCAAGATGCCAAGTGTGCAAACTTTCCAATCACACTGCTGATGTTTGCTACCACAGGATTGATGAGAACTACACACCTCCAAGCTGGAACAACCAAAATACAAGCAAGAGTAGCTTTCAGAATCCTACAGCTCACTTGGCAAACATAGGAAATGAAGAAGCCTCTGATTCTTGGTGGTATCCTGATTCAGGAGCAACCAATCTTGTTACTTATGACCTAAGCAACTTGAACATAACATCTGAGTATGAAGGAACAGACAAAGTCCAGCTTGCCAATGGTTCAGGTATTCAAATATCTCATTATGGTAATTCATCGATTAAATCACCACTAAACTCTCACATATTCCTGCTTAAAGACTTACTTCATGTTCCAAAAATCAGAAAAAACCTTTTGAGTGTTTCACAGTTTGCAAAAGATAATAAAGTCTTTTTTTAATTTCATCCTGAATTCTGTCTTGTGAAGGATATATCAACCAAGGAGGTTCTTCTCAAAGGGAGTCTTGAAAGAGGCCTCTACTACTTCAATCTGCCCAGAAACAATCAGTTGTCCCATCACACCACTGTCAATCAAAATTTCCCTCATCAACCTGCAGTTTTTAGCTACAATAGAACCAAGAATAAAGATAGTCTAGAAATGTGGCATTCTAGATTAGGACATCCCTCTTTTGAAATTGTTAAGAAGGCTCTAGAAGCTTGTAATATTCCTTTTTCCTGCAATAATAATGAACTTTTGTGTTGTTCCTATTTACAAGCAAAGTCTCATAAACTCCCTTTTATAATTCCAATTCTGTTGATTATGGTATTCTTGATCTCATTCATTCTAACACATGGAGCCCCTCTCCTGTTAAGTCCACAAATGGATATGTTTATTATGTGAGTTTCATTGATCATAAAACAAGATACACTCGGATATATTTGTTGAAAGCAAAATCTGACACTTACAATGCCTTCATCCATTTCAAAAACTTGGTTGAAAATCAGTATAATAGGAGGATCAAAATATTGCAAAGTGATGGTGGGACTGAGTTCAAGCCTCTCAAAGAATGTCTTAAAACTGGTGGAATTATTTCTTGCCCTTACACTCCTGAGCAAAATGGTTTGGCAGAGAGAAAGCACAGGCATGTTGTAGAGGTTGCCTTGAGTCTGCTATCCAAATCCAAACTACCCCAAGCCTATTGGGATGATGCTTTCATCACAGCCACCTATCTCATCAATAGGAATCCATCCGAACTCCTCCACTTCAAAACCCCCCTTTGAGGCACTAAATGGCCAGAAACCAGATTATTCTCACTTGAAGGTTTTTGGATGTTTGTGTTATCCTTTCCTTAGAACTTATAACAAATAAAAATTACAATTTAGAAGTGAGCCTACCACTTTTATTGGCTACAGTCCTCAATTCAAAGGCTATAAAGTTCTCTTAGCTAACCGGAAAGTGTTGATCACCAGACATGTGGTTTTTGATGAAAACAGGTTTCCCTTTGATAAAAGTGCATTACCTATCAAGGACTTAGCCACTGAAGAAGAAACCAACACCATGGAGCCCATACTTGTTCCACCCTTGGTTAAAAGCCAATACCTGATAAAACCAAACTCCAAAAACATTGAACCAGAACAGCAAAATAATAGCCCTATCCAACACTCACCACATAGCCAAAGACCCAGCTCTAACAGAGCTCCACATAGTAGCCCTAGCCCTACCATCCTCAGTCCTCAAAATTTATCCAGTCAAACTCTACCTATAAATAGTGGTGAATTAATTGTTGAATTGCCTATTGAGAATATGGATACCTATGCTGTTACTAACCCTGTGCAGAGAAGAACAGAAAACAAGCACCCAATGAGGACAAGAGCAAAGGCAGGAATTCACAAGCCTAAAGTCTACAACACACAGAAAAGGAATTCTGAGGAGTCACAGTCACCTGATGAAGCAATGAAGATCCCAGAATGGAAAGAAGCAATGCAGAAGGAGTAAGCCCTCATTAAAAATAAGAACCTTGGCACCTTTGCCTCCAGACAAGGGATTGATAGCCTGCAAATACATATACAAACTAAAAAGGAACTCAGATGGAACTGTGGCAAGACATTTGGTAGCCAAAGGATTTACTCAAATGCCAGGATTGGATTATACAGACACCTTCAGCCCTGTGATTAAGCCATCCACCCTGCGGGTTGTACTTTCCATTACTTTTAGCCAAGGATGGACAATGAGGAAACTGGACTTTGATAATGCTTTTCTGAATGGTGAATTGGATACTGAGTTTTACATGGAGCAGCCTGAAGGATTTGAGGTTAAAGGAAAAGAAAATTTGTGTTGTAAACTGCAAAAGTCCTTGTATGGTCTGAAACAAGCCTCAAGAGCTTGGTCCCTCAAACTAGGAGAGGTTTTGGCTTCCTTTGGCTTCAAACCTTCAAAGTCAGACAATTCTCTTTTCATCAGGCATAGAAACAATTGTTGTACCCTTGTGGCCACCTATGTAGATGACATTATAATTACATGCGATAATGGTGCTGAAGTAGAGGAATTGATTGATCAATTAAACAAGACATTTTGCTTAAAGGATTTGGGAACTGTGAATTACTTTTTGGGAATTGAAATCAAACATATAGGTGAGCTGCTGCACTTAAATCAGAGAAAATACATTGAGGATGTTTTACAAAAGGCAGGTATGATAGGAGCCAAACCTCAGCCTTCACCAATGATAAGCAGTCCCAGCCTGTCCAAAAATCATGGGAATCCAATTGAAAATCAATTTCAGTACAGAAAGGTAGTAGGAGCACTACAGTATGCGGCCCTCACTAGACCTGATATAAGCTTTAGTGTGAATAAAGTGAGTCAGTACATGCACCATCCCTTGGACAGACATTGGAGAGCAGTAAAAAGGATCTTAAGGTATTTAGCAGGTACTCTTGATTATGGATTGATGTTCAGAAGGACAGACAAAATGCAGATCACAGGTTATGCAGATTCTGATTGGGCCTCTGATTTGGATGATAGAAGGTCCACTTCTGGTTTCAACATCTTTTTGGGAAATAACTTGATATCATGGAGCTCTAAAAAGCAACCAACAGTTTCCAGAAGCAGCACAGAGGCAGAATATAGAAGTTTGGCTGCAGCTGTTTGTGATGTGATCTGGTTGAAGTCCTTATTGAATGAGTTGAGAGTTTCTGAACCAAGAATTCCAGTTATTTGGATTGCTAACCAAGGAGCTATTTCCTTGTCTGCTAATCCTGTGAACCATCCAAGAAGCAAACACTTTGAGTTGGATATCCACTTTGTTAGGGAGAAAGTGACTAATAAAATCATTGCAGTTAGATATGTCCCATCCATTGATCAAACTGCTGATTTTTTGACTAAACCGTTATTTGGACAATTCTTCACTCGCCTCAGAGATAAATTGATAGTCCTTTCCAAAGGCTTGCTCGAATTGAGAGGGCATGAAAAGATGACCACACAACCGTCCAGCAAGGGTGTGCACATGCTGCCAAAACCTGGAGTACATGCACCAGTACCAGCTGAGTCATGTAACACAGAAGATGACAAACTATGCACAACTGCTAGGGTTTAGATGTTCTTTCTATATTGTCCTCCTATAATTGTTCTACACGTGTAACCTACCAGTTGTAGAGTTCTAAATTATTCCTAGATTAGGTCTATATATTGTTGGTATGTTATCCTTAAATGTATCAAGCATAATAGGAGAAAATGGCTAATCAGAAGCAAGAACCCTAATATAGCTTATAGCAGCTTTTGTTACATTTCTAGTTTAATGTTTCACTGCTTTTTCCTTTAGCATTCTCGTCTCTTTCGGGGTTACAGTGAGAAGTACTAATTTGTAAAAATTAAATATATGATCACATCTTAGTTTGTTTTAATATTTTCGTAAAAGGTCAAAAAAAAAAAGAAAATTGGTTGTTGAAATTTTCCATCATCATCTTCATGGAAAACATTTTTATCCCAAAATTGTGGGTCTATCAAATTTTAGAACATACGATATCCACTTGTTCTTTTTTTTTTCTTCTCTCAAAATCACATTAACACACTAAAAAAAAAAAAACACCTATGTTTTTCTATAAATTACACTATTCATCTAATTACGAATTATTTTTAACCCATGTCAACTATCATAATTATTTTTTTCTTTGCGAATGCCATGCGCGCGGCCAATCATGTTAGCTACATCTCTTGACTTTTTCACATTCTCTCTCCCTCTTGAAATTGAAGATATATTAAAAATGAAAAAAAGATGCGACTTGAAACCCCTATTAAAAGGTTTCTTCTAGATGTATTGAATGTGTAGAGTCAGTAACTTATTAAAAAGTTTCTTCTAGATGTATTGAATGTGTAGTCAGTAACAGTATGTTTCAAGATTTTTTGAGATTCATTAAATGATAATTACTTGATAAGTAGGGACCACAAAAATTTAGTCCAGAAACTCATTCTCTCTCTCTCTTGAAATTGAGTACAGAAACCTTGAAAAGTGTATTGGATGCGTAGAGTCGATAACTTAAGATTTTTTGAGATTCATGAAATGATAAATACTTGATATGTGGGGACCAAAAAAAATAAAAAATTAGTTCTTTCTGATTATGATCATGGATACCATTATAAATATTATCGAATGCCTCTAAAGATGAAACCACACTTCCTTATAGTAAAAACATCCCTCTTGCCCTCTCTAAGATCAACCAAAAAATTTAAAAACTATATATATAATCTTCATCTTGCTTTCAATGGCCAGATTGATATTACAAAATCCCCATATATTTCTTTTCATTGTTGTTGTACTTTTTTTCTCACTTGACACTCAATTCTCTGAGGGAAAGAAAGATAAAAAACAAGTGACTACAAATTATAAATATGATTTGCCTCCCAGCTCTACCGAGAAACTAGTTTCAACATCAAATGAAGACAATTATACCAACAGTCTCAAGGCCACTAATCCCGGACATAGTCCTGGTGCTGGTAATTAACACCCAAATTATGAAATCAAGAAATGCAGGGGCTTCAATAATAAGTATGCAAAATACATGGAATAATTATGAAGCGTATTAATTTCGTAGCTTTTGTGAAATCTTAATATCCTTGTTATACCAAATGTGTATGTGTGTCATGGTTATTGAATTGTTTTAGATTTTGCATAGTCTAAGTTTCGGTCGATGTGATTTTAAAATTTATACAATACCAAAACACATATAAAAAGGTTATCTAGTTATCCCATAAATAAATGGCTCGTTTTATTTATATTTTTCTCTTACGAGTCTCATCTATCTATCGAGTTCCATATCTCTCTTTGTATATACTTCCTCCATCCCAAAATAATGGTACTGCGGTTGGTTCCACACAAATTAAGAAATGACTTTAGTTAGTAGTTTCAATTATACCCTTCTTGAATTTATTAATATTAATTAATAATTATAAAAAATCAGTATTGGAGTTAGTATATTTGCATTGGAATAGTAAGATTTTGCATTGTAATCATTAATTCTCAACTTACGAGGTAGAAACTAGTATTTCAAGAATATTAATTAAGGTATTAATGATATGTTAAATATGGTAATTGGACTATCTTTGTGAGACGGATGAAAATGAAATATTGGACTATATTTGTGGGACGGAAGGAATATTACCTTAGTCTTGAGATATTTTGAGCAACCTTAATATACAAATGATATTCGTATGCTTTTTATCGATGGCAATAAAAGACGTAATGTTTTTTAAACAAGGTGTATATCATATTTAGTTAAAAATGTGAATCGATTTGTGTTGCAACTGCAGTATTAGCTATATAATTTTTATGTTGCAGTTTTACTTCTTTAAAAATTTAATCCGCGTAATAAATGACCACTTGATCAACCAACTGATTACGATTGGAGTTTGGAGAATATGAGAAGTATTAAAATAGTCCTTCATTATCGATTTGTACAATTTCAAAATTTATTAACTAAAATTATGGGAAAAATACATAATTATAATCGTAGCTTCGAAAATATCATAACTAAATATTGCAACATCCAATTAATATAATAACAAAATGTTGCATTTTTTCCTATATCCAACATATTGGTGTTGATTAATGTTCTGTATTTTTTTTCTTTTAATCGGTTTAAACATGAGTATAATCAGATGCGGATGTACATAGCGGCCTGTGTGGCACAGGCCCCCCAATTTTTCATTTTTATTTTTTTACTTACCCATATATATACACATATATATATATATATAGTTATCAATTATAAAAAATAACTGAGTTTCTTCTCGTTCAAATTTTTTTAAAAAAAAATTGTATTTATTTCTACATTAGCTAATTTTGTTGTTTAAAATTTTAAGCTATAATATTTAATTTTTTAGAATAAATGATTTATAATATTTTTTTTTTGTGTGTGTGTGAAATTTAACAGAGATTCGAGCTTAGATGTTGATGTTTCTTATTTATCATTAAATTTTATAAATTTTAGATTTATTATTTATACCAATTGTTGGGAATGCTTTATTGATTTGAGTATTTGGTCACTTGCTTTTTTCGACATATTAAATAAAGAAATAACTATTTATTGGTATTTAATTTATACACATTGCAGTCAATGGTCTTAGAAATCATAATAGTGTTATGATTTATTTAATTAGGCTTCTTTAATTTGAATAAATAGAATCTAGTATTAAACTTTTTTCAAAAGTATAATTTCTTTTGAAGTTAGAGTTACTTCTATGTGACGATGATAAGTGTAGAAAGAGTATTTTCCAAAATGACGTATGTAAAATAAAATTATTTAATGCCATGGGAGATCAAATATTGTATAATTATTTTAATTATGTATCTAGAGAAAGAGTTGTTTTTTATTATTAGCATGGTCTAATTGTAAATCGATTTCAAAATATGATAATTCGACAAGAATAATAGTATTATGTTTTTCTTCAACTTGTATTAAGTTTTATAATTATTATTTAATGTGATAGTTCTTTTGAGTATAATTAAAAATATTATTATATCAATGCCCAATAAAAAATATCTTTCTATATCTGTCTCTGAGTATAATACGGTTAGGCCCTATAGTGCAAGTTTCATTTTCTAGTTGTATATCTTTGTTTGATAGGTGATAGCCTTGGCCGATTAATCAATCTAGGCAAATACTTGGGTGAGACCGGTCTCATTCTATGAGACCATTTTTTACCGTGCCCATCAGTCCGATCCACCTACCCAATAACCCAACTGACCCGCTCCAATACTCATAATAATAATAATAATAATAATAATAATAATTAAGAAAACAGAAGCGGCCTCTTCGTCTCTCTGAAATTAAGAAACTCGCCTCCACCATTGCCGCAAGATCTGGAGGGACGCATCGGAGATACTCAATCCATTATCGCAGGTTTCCAATATCCTTTTTTATTTCTTGGCTTTTCCTTCAATCTCAATTTCAAAAGGAATTAATTCCATATCCAAATCTAAAATTGAATTAATTTCGAGGGTTTGGAGGTCAGGGTCGGAGTAGCATTGTGGGGGTTGGGGTGGGCGCAGGGGCTAATGGTTGGTCGAATATGGGATAGGGTGATCGGAAAGGGGCCAATTCAAATTGGAGTTTGGTTTTGATTTGTGGTTCTCAAATTCGTAAGCTTTTATTAGCCCAAAGCTTTAGTGTTGCAGCAACAATGGTTGCTTACACATACATTTCAGAGTTATGAAAGAAGAAGTAATCTGATATGATGAGGTTCTTACTCAGGGTTCGCTGTTGGGAGTACCGTCAACTTCCTGTATTTGTATGTATCACCGCCCAACCCAACCCGATAAAGGTTGTCACCTCAACTACAAGGATAAGCAGGGTTATTTGGTCTAAAATAGCAATGTCTGGAGCCCGAGCGGCATTAAGAATAGCTGATGTGGTGGACAAAAGAGGCCCGACTTGAAGAAAATGATATGACCCGTTTACTGGTTTGAGGCTTGTTAGAACTAATATTCCTCAAGTTAGTCGGGCAGAAATGATTTCTTAGTTTTGAACAGGGCGATTTCCACGCTGGGATGGCTTGACGGTAATAATCCTTGACGTAAGGGTCATTGATGTGAGTAGCCGCAAGCTAGGTCCTGTAAATATTCTTGATCTCATCTGCAGACATGTAACTTACCCAGGCCTGCAATATTCAATCCCTGACAGAAATAAAGGCAGCAATAGGAGAGCTTGTCTTCTATTTAATGTTAAATTCTTTCTTTTGGCATAAATCTTTTGATGTCTGATTTTGTATTGTTATAATTATGTTTATAATTGTATTATGATAATTGAAATGAATACGTTAACATATAAGTGTTTGATTCTTTGGACCTAAAAAAATTCCCAAAAATTTCAATCTTAGAAATTCTCGATTGAACTTGAATGTTCATTTTGTCTAGTCAATTAATGGACAGGCCATAAGTTGGTTGGTGAGTAAGAAGACTTGTGGTAAAATTTAAAGTATCACAAAATTAGATAAAAGTTTTACAAGTTTATGTAAAAGTATTGCAAATTGATATAATATTTTCATTTACAAATTAGTGAAAAAGTATCACAAATATAGTTAAAAGTATCATAATTTGAGTTAAAAGTATTACAAATTTATATATAAATATTATATATTATACTTCTATATAGAGTATTAAAATTTAGAGAAAAGTATTACAAAACATAGTAAAAATATCATAAAAAGTAATTAAAGTGTTACAACTAATAGTTAACGTTTCACAGATTTTCAATATCTAATTTCTATTCTTACATTAAAAGTATCACAAAGTGTATTAAAAGTATCACAAACTAAATTAAAAGTATTGCAATTCTTAGTTATAAATATTGTATATTACAGTTGTAAAGATGTATTTGATGTACCAGAGTAGTAGCTCACCGAGATCAATCAAGAATTGCTTACGACATTCCAGCAATAATAAACATTGTGAATCTCAGAGAGAAAGGAAGGGAATGTAAATCCTGGACAATTTAATTGAATGCCCACTCACACTTTAATTATGAGGCTTTAAAGTTTATTCAATTCTTTGTTTTCTTATTTGGGAATGAAATTAGGTTCTGTGTGGGTGCTTACAGGAAATGTAGTGGTGTTAGTGCGGTTGTGAGGGTTGTAGTGGCAGGGGTTAGTCGAACGAGTTAGCCCAATTATTATATTTATTTTATCGTCGTTTAAAACTGACATCAAGTATCACAATTGGTAATAAAAGTATCAAAAGAAATTCTTTCAATTTCAGGACATAATATACATTTAATTTTTCGCGTAAATTTTATTGAAATTAAGATTGAAAATTAGCCTTTTCTTTATCCCATAAAATAGCCACATGATTATTTAAATAAAAAAATAAAAAATCAGAACATAATATACATTTTTCACGGTCAAAGTTTCACACCGATATAAAGTATCACAAACTATATTAAAAGTATCACAAAACAATGTTAAAGTATTACAAAAGAACGTTAAAGTATCACAAGTTTTTTATACATATTTTTACATTAAAGCATAGTTAAGTAACGTTTTTAACTCAAGTTATTTAGGCATCACAAAACATTGTTAAAGTATCACAGAAGATTGCTAAAGTATCACAAAATATTGTTAAACTATCAAAAAAAATTTATACCTATTTTTAATTAAAGTATAGTTAAGTAATGTTTTTAACTCAAGTTGTTCAAAAATATTGTTAAAGTATTACAAAAGATTGTTAAAGTATCATAAGTTTTTTATACATATTTTCACAATAAAACATAGTTAAGTAACATTTTTAACTCAAGTTATTTGAGTATCACAAAACATTGTTAAAGTATCACAAAAGATTGTTAAAATATCAAAAGTTTTTTATACCTATTTTTGATTAAAGTATAGTTAATTAATATTTTTAACTCAAATTGTTTAAGTATCACAAAATATTGTTAAAGTATTACAAGTTTTTATACATATTTTTACAATAAAACATAGTTAAATAACATTTTTAACTCAAGTTATTTGAGTATCACAGAACATTGTTAAAGTATCACAAAAGATTATTAAAATATCACAAGTTTTTTATACATATTTTTAATTAAAGTATAGTTAAGTACTATTTTTAACTAAAGTTGTTTAAGTATCACAAAATATTGTTAAAGTATTACAAAAGATTGTTAAAGTATCACAAGTTTTTTATACATATTTTTAATTAAAGTATAGTTAAGTACTATTTTTAACTAAAGTTGTTTAAGTATCAGAAAATATTGTTAAAATATTACAAAAGATTGTTAAAGTATCACAAATTTTTTATACATATTTTTACAATAAAGCATAGTTAAGTAACGTTTTTAAGTCAAGTTATTTGAATATCACAAAACATTGTTAAAG
The DNA here is from genome assembly GCA_014905375.1 of Phtheirospermum japonicum. Classification (NCBI taxonomy): domain Eukaryota; kingdom Viridiplantae; phylum Streptophyta; class Magnoliopsida; order Lamiales; family Orobanchaceae; genus Phtheirospermum; species Phtheirospermum japonicum. The sequence goes on along the minus strand of BMAC01000641.1, from coordinate 493,816 downwards.
TAATACAAAATATTGTTAAAGTATTAGAAAAGATTGTTAAAATATCACAAGTTCTTTATACCTATTTTTAATTAAAGTATAGTTAGGTAATATTTTTAACTAAAGTTGTTTAAATATCACAAAATATTGTTAAAGTATTACAAGTTTTTTATACATATTTTTACAATAAAACATAGTTAAGTAATATTTCAAATTATTTGAGTATCACAAAACATTGTTAAAGTATCACAAAATATTGTTAAAGTATTACAAAAAATTGTTAAAATAACACAAGATTGTTAATATACGAAAACCTATCAAATTGTCGTATGCTTTTTTCAATAGGTTAAACAAGAAAAAAAAAATCCATTAAACCAAAAGGATAGATAGCAGAAGAGACACAAAAATCTCATCTAAAATCATAATAGGTAAAATAATTCTTTAAGGGCAGAAGAGACGCACAAAAAGCCATCAATACTCTTTTAACTATTGGTGGTTTGATTTTTAAGGTCGAGGCCCCGGCAAAACCGGCCTTGGCCACGGGTCAGACTGGTGATTCATTAATTACAAAAGCAAGAGACAATCTTATACACCATTTTCCTGAATGATTATAAAGCACAAAAGTAAAACAAGAATGTGGGACAAATATAAATAATACTTTAACTACTTTAATTACAAGAATGAAGCACAAAAGTGGAAGGATCGGAGTTGGTCCCAAATAATTCTAACTCATTTTCATAAGAACTACTGCCATCCCTACACAAGAATACTTTGTCAATTAAAAAAAAATGAAAATACTTATGGTGAAACTGAAACATGCATGGAAGGACCTGAAAGAAAACAATTCTTCATCTGCCTCGTCTGATGGTTGTGGGACTTTGCCAGATAAAGCACCTGGGTTTTCAGTGGGACCGACTAAGGAACTTGCATAGTTGTCAGTTTGCTGATATTGCTTCTTGAAGATATTGAAAATGAAAGGGAAATGTTGGCCCAAGGTTGAAAATATGCCTTTCCCGGGTGCCAACTGCTGTGTGGTGTATCTGTTAACACATCATATACAACACACATAGAAAAATAGAGGCCAAAACAAAGTTAACATTGAGTTGAAGGGGAAAACAACAGTTGCTAGATGGTTTTCTGCAACCATTAATGGAAAATTCACTACTATTCAATTGGTGCAAAATCCTGACAAACAAGTTTCAACCCTACAGACGATATATCGCAACAAACACCATGGCCGTTTCCAGTGGCATGAGCATCACCGCTAATAGCTACGGATGTTACTTTAAAACTTGCCGCTGTTTTGGGCGATATGGCTCAGCCCATCGAGTTTCTTCATCTCTCTCATCCCCTCCACTGCAAAACACGATCACAACAAACACCCCCAAAATCACATATACACCAGTACACACAAACACGCGCCAGACTTAAACCGACGCATCCCCAACCCTTGCTCCGACCATGGCAAAAAGGAAAAAAAAAACTCACATTGAGCAGATGTTTTATATCCATTAGAAAATTAATCTAATAACAATACCCAATTGAACTCACAATCACTTGACAAATTATAATCAATCCCATCTGGGTTTACAGATTGAGATAGATGAAGTCAAGAAGAAATTAAAAATAAAAAGAACAATAAATAAATAAACTCGTGACCCAAAGCCTGGATATATCAAAAAAATAACGGATTGACGAATGATTGAGCATGAAATTCATTTTAATTACGAGGAACCTTACCAGATAAGCCGTTGAAGGAAGTGTTAACCTAATCGAAGGAGATTTTAGAGCGATTGGCCGAATAGAAATGTCGAAAAAATTTGTGCTTTTGGGACAATTTTAAGTTATTTGATTAGAATACCTCTGAGATCAAATTGTCAATTGAACAATCAAGTTTTCATATAAATTACTATGCATATAACTTACATACAAGAAATCAATAAGGGCCTGAAATCGGAGACTTTTCTCGCAGGTTGGAACAGATCCAAATCAGTAAACGCTGCAACTCGTCGGCATCCATCCGATCCTGGTATCATATTCCAGTGAAAATTTCGTAATCCATTCAAAAACTCAAACTTTCATAGTCGTGGCTGGAGGTGACGGCCATCGCGGAGAATTTAAAGAACTTTGTGTTATTTTTCATTTTTTGCACGATTAATAACAGGGTGGGGTAAGTGGGGTAAGTGGACGGGCGGGCGGTGGGCGGGTTGAGATGAGCGGGTTGAGATTTCGGGTCAGGCAAGTTTATTGGGTTAAAAGTGGTCTCATAGAATGAGATCGGTCTCACTCAACACCTACTCATCAATCTATCTTGGATAAATAGATTAACAAAAAAAAAAAGAAAAAAAAAACATTAATATTATGTCAAATTAATTATTTGATACGATACGAGAATGTATTTATTTTTGTATTATGACAGTATTAATTTTTGTACTCGAACTTATTGATTTTTCATCAGTCTCTGACCTGTGCTATAATGTATTAATTTTTTATTGTAATATATTTCTTTTTATAATAAAATATATTAAAATAAGATTTTGGTTGCCGAACGATCCATTAAGTGTAACTTGACTAGAGTGTTACCAAAAAACCGAAAAAAAAAAAAGGATGCTAATTCTCATTTCAAGAATTCCACAACAAAGCCTCAAATATTGAAACAGACAGCGTCATTTCCACATAACGGATCTTTTTTCACGTATTACAATTAAGCATCATCATTATTGTACATACAATTTAATCACTTATATGTTTTTACACATTTTCATATATTTTTATAATAATATGCATAATGTCAAATTAGAAATAATAAATTAAAATTATATTACTATATTATTCTTAAATAAAATGGCATATATCATACGGGGTTGGGTTCAAATGAGAACCCGTCAATATATGCGAACCTAAGGACCAATCTGAACCGTTGATTAATTTAATTCGGAGGCCAAAATTTATTGAAATTGTGTTTTTAAAAATGGGAAAAATTGAAATTCCACGCTGGTTTATTAAGCTGGAGGGTCAAATCAGGCATAAGAAAATAATGTACAAATCAGCTCCGTGATATTTGGTACACCAAAAGGCAACTTTAATAAGCGCTCACATCCCGTATCATATATTCTTAAAAAAAAAAATCAATGGGTTTATGTGTCGGTCTAGGATTCTAACTGTGCTTTTCGAGAAGAGGTTCGACGTTTTCAGATGGAGAGCGAAGGCCGGCAGTCAAGAGGTCTGCGGCGGACGGCGACGGCGGGCCTCAAAGGTACAATTTCAACTGAATGGGTGGTGATTTTTTATATAAACCCTAGAAATCAACATATAATTGAAAATATCATTCAACTCTAATTGAATGACTGAAATTCTAATTTGACGAAAATAATTCCAATTGAATTTCCTGAACTCGATTTCGCGGGGCTCCTCTTAATCTTGATTCCTTTTTTTTTTTTTTTTTTTTTCTCTTTTGGGCTGAAAAAAGGGGTACCCGGTGCATGCGCTTGTGTAAAATTGATGTTTGAAAAGTTTTTCTTTCTTTTCTGTTTTCGGCTGAAAAAATGGGCACCGTTATATGCGCTGGGGTAAATTTAATTTCTGAAAAGTATTTTGTTTCTTCATAGTGCATTTTGGACAAGGTCGAACTGCTTGGACATATGAAATGTAATAAAGTTATCCGTTTGTTGTTTTTCATATGTATTCTAAGTGTTTTTATTGTTTTTTGGTATTTTAAATCATTCGTTGTTGTGATTTGGATAGTACGTTTGTAAGAATGCTTTTTGAAATATGTTTCCATTACTTTCGTCTCCGGCCAAGGGAAAAATAATATGTTTCAACTGCTTTGAATTTCTACTGCTTTTTTGGATAGTACGCTGTTGTGGTGTTTTTTGATATATATTGTAAGTGCTTTTAATGTGTGTGATGCTTTAAATTATAACCCAGTGTGCCTCAGATAATATGTTTCCAGTGCTTTGGGACTAATCGTACAAGGCTTTTATCTGTAGTGTTTTCATTAATGTTCGTAGATGTTTCATATATGATGATGCTTTGTAGTGTTTTCATTAATGTAATGTGTACAAAGATCATAATCCAGTGCTTCAGATAATATATTTCTAGTGCTTTGAATTATAATGTGTTCAGATAATATGTTTAGATAATATGTTTCCAGGGCTTCAGATAATATGTTTCCAGTGCTTTGAATTATAATATATTTATCACTTGGGTGGTTCTACAACATAGATTAATAACAAGGTAGAGGGCTATGATCTCTTGCGTTGATTGAAGTGCTTTTTATGTGATCAGCAATAGATTGAATCTTGGATCACATCTACTTCACATGTGAATTCATTGAATTGCTTGTTATGACTTTAACAAGTGTGGTTCATCCAGGGAATTCCGTTAGGCTGCTACTGCTTGTTGTCTCGTGTCACAACTCAGGTAACATCTCATTTTAGAGAAGTGGCCGACCTTTGATATTTGATGTGTAAATGTCCATCAAGCCCAGGGAAGAATATTAAACCTTTAATTTAGTTGTTTCGCATTAACCCTGTGATTGTATTATTATTATTATTATTATTATTATTATTATTATTATTATTATTATTATTATTATTATTATTATTATTAATTTTAAATAAATACTTTTGATATTAGTAATTTTCTTTTGATATCTGTATTCGTGGCAAAAAGTATAAAACTAAAAAGTGGTTGTCAATATTGTTCTTATTGATGGGTGCGATCTGTTTTAATTACTGTTTACGCATGATATATTTTATTAAAATGGAATTATAATCCAGTGCTTCAGATAATATGTTTCCAGTACTTTGAATTATAACCAGTATGCCTCAGATAATATGTTTCCAGTGCTTTGGGACTAATCGTATAGAGCTTTTATTTGTAGTGTTTTCATTAATGTTCGTAGGTGCTTTATATATGATGATGCTTGGAGTGTCTTTGGTTGTTGCTTTTGAACGTGTGTGTTTGGACTTCTGTCCACGGGATAAGCTCGATAGAATATGCATTGTCAAACAATCAAGACATTCGGTATCGGTTGAAATTGAGAGATTTAAGCTAGCTAGTTAGTTTGATTAGTTAATTGAGTCTTAGTCCTAGCTAATATTTAAACTGCTTCCTATTTTCACAATTAATTATGTTAGTTAGAATTATGTATGCCCGGAACTGTATTGATTTTCAATCCATTACCTTTAAAGGATGAGATGCAATTTTTGAATTTATATAAATTTTCTCTACTTTACTGTTGCCCAGTTGCTTTGGTAAATTTTTTGGTGATTCATTTGTTTATGAAATACTTGTATAAATTAACCATTTCACTATTCTCGACGCCATGGTTTTATAATCTAAATAAACTTCTCGARGCAGTAAGCCGATCCGAAATCTCTCTGACTCTTTCTCATCACGGGAGGAGGATCAATGATTATGAGCAATTAAACYAAGACGACATTTAATGGCMGTTTGTATAATAAMCCAGTCGAAGTGGAACACTTGCACTTCGATCTAGGTGGTCATTTTAGTTRGTCCTTGRCYGCTTTCTTGAATTGTTTGTTTCGTGTTTGTCGTCCGAGATACATAGGCAAGTACATGCACGCCAATCCAGTTACTGATTGTCTGCGCAAGATACTCGTAGTRGAGYGAGATGCGAAGAWCTACTATTTTTGGCACCGGGATCTCGAGGAAGTAKTTATGGAAGGTTTGGARGAGGATGATAATGAGRGGCGTCCTGTCCATTGGTCGGCCAGCAATCGAGACAGATCAGCACAATATGTTCGCTTTCGATTGAAATGGAAAGAAATTAATTAAAATTGAGTCTAATATGTTTTTTTTTTTTTGTTTTTGTTTTTGTTTTTGTTTTTGTTTTTGTTTGTTCTCTATTGATAACTTGAGAATTATTTGATGAGTTGTGCTGCTCACTATTTTCTGTTTCTTGTGATTTTATTTATTGAGTTAAAGTTATCGGAGAACATCATATTTTTTCTGTGTATATATCTTTGGAATATTACTTTTATAGATAATACAATTGTTTGATAGGTTGTAACCATATAGCGAGGTTGTCGTTACATCTGCTCAAAACGATCGACTGTAATCATATACACTCTTATTGCTAGCAAAAGGAAAAAAGAACTTGTGGGTATATTTCTTTAAACTAATAACAGAAAGGTGTCTAAATAGTTTCATAAATTTCAAGTAATTGCAATACAATCAGAAGTAAAGTTGATCCTGTATAAGATGGCATTATTAATTATTATTATAGTTTTTTTCATAAAGAAAAATAAAATCATGAGCAAGTATTAACAATGCACCATATATGAAAAGTTAGTGTATAGGAAAAGAAGACTTAAAGTTGGTGTATTATGAACCAGCAACAAAAAATTATATACTAGGACTGATCGGCAAACTCAATTAACTTGAATGCATTTGCAGGAAAAACTATGTAAAGTCAAAGCTTAAAGCAACTTAGCAACAAAAAGGTAAAAAAAAAAAAAACTATATAAATTCAAAAATTGAATGGTAAAGATTAAATTAATAAGAATAGTGAAATGGTTAATTTATACAAGTATATCATAAACAAATGAATCACRAAAAAATTTACCAAAGCAARTGGGCAACAGTAAAGCAGAGAYAATTTATATAAATTCAAAAATTGCATCTCATCCTTAAAAGGTAATGGATTGAAAATCAATACAGTTCCGGGCATACATAATTCTAACTAACATAATTAATTGTGAAAATAGGAAGCAGTTTAAATATCAGCTAGGACTAAGACTCAATTAACTAATCAAACTAACTAGCTAGCTTAAATCTCTCCATTTCAACCGATACCGAATGTTTTGATTGTTTGACAATGCACATTCTATCGAGCTTATCTCGTGGACAGAATGCCATTTCTTGCACATTCTATCGAGCTTATCAGTGTAATAAAATATAACTATATGAAATAATTTTATGAAACCAATTTTTACTATGATTAAAAAATATACAAAGTTTACACAAACCCTTAATCTCTCGAGTTGCTTTATTTTCGATGCTGCTTTTAACGTGATTTTTGCATCACGGATCGGCAACATTCACCTTCACCTTCCCGGCACAACAACCCCTTTTGCTCCGGGCCCTCTTCCACCAAAACTACTTCATATTACCTGTGCATTCCATATTTATAAGTTAATGTAAAAGGATGTTATAATATACTTTACATTTTAACATTTAGAACTCGTTTATCCATGCAATATAGTTTAGGGTGAGTGATAAAATATACCCATAAGATATAGCTCAATTATTATTCAGAAAAACACTTCATGGTTTTTTTTCCTGAACAAACACTAGCTCTAAAAAACAAATAACCCACTCACATTCAAGTCTACAATACAAATTTGTACAAGACAGTATTTGTTAAACAAAAGCAAAGCTGATAGTGTATTTTCCATTTAGATATAACTATTATTTTTCATAGTTAGGTAAAGTTTCAGTAGTGATTTTTATAATTTACCATTTCACATATGAGCAATTTCTATTTTATTTTAAACAAATGATAAAGCATAAAATAGGAATATGATAGTGTTCAACACAATTAGTACCGAGACTTTTACTATAAACTGCCTTTTTAGATAACAATTCAATCATAAAGCACATAGTGGGTTAGCAGCAGTCACTTCACCACACAAAGGTCCAAAATGAAGAGCAGCTGACGAGATCACCTTTTTACTCTTGCCTTTAGTCGTCTGGAATTGCTGCCAGGCATTCTGCCTCTTATTCTGTGTAACCTCTTTTGCTTCCATCCGCATCTTGGACTTGAAAGCATGTATCTTTCTTCTGACAGCACTGACCCAGGCTGGGCTTCCCAATCCCGTCCCGCCTCTCCATGAACTCCGAATTCTCCTTCCAAACCTTCCCGTCCGTATAAACTTCCTTCTTCCATGTCGGGACCGACGCCTTAACCTCGTCGATCACGAATTGACAAGCATCCAACACATCGGCCCGGTTAATATTAGTATCATATAGTAAAGCAGTAGCTACTAAAACACATGTTATCTCAAAATAACATAGAGATATTATGAAAACAGCATGTGAGCTATGAACACTAAACTAAAAGACAACACTCCACTTTAATCCATAAAAAAATGAAATGACATAAGTCAGATAAATTGCCCACTTTAATCCATATCAACAACAAAACATAAGTTAGATAATACTCAGCATTAATCCATAGCAAAAAAAAAAAAAATAACATAAGTTTTGGGGAATCACAGAAAATGGCTCTCCATTTTTCCAAAAAAGAACCATTACAAATATTTAAAAAAAATAACAATAGTGAAAACACACACAAGAGACACACATTAACAAAAACAAAAAACCGAATACATAGGACCTTTTTCCCTCTCTTCTTGTCTCAAATCCATGACCCTGACATAAGCATTAGCACGGAAACAGAGGAACAAAAATGATGCTATATCCTTCCAATAATACAAGAGTGCTTGCTAATGATACAAAAATGATGTTTTTAACCTCGTCGAGACCGCGATGAACACGCTCGTCTCCCCGACCGGGCCGGGCCCAGCTGGTGGGTCCACCGCGATCGCGTTGAGGCTCCACGATGACCTGGCAGACGAACAAATTGATTCGATGCAACGCATTGCCATCGGAGACGTAGGCTTCGTATCTGAGCTCCAAGACGTCCTTGCCGTCGAACGTGGCTCGGGTTGTGCCAGCAAAAGTTGCTATGGCCCCCACAATGTGGCGATTGGACATAGTTTATGAATTTGTTGGTGTCAATGATGATATTATCCTCCAGTATCTCGATTATCGAACACATAGCCTCCGAAGCAATAAAAAAGGAAATCTGCACCATTATATGAACAGTTAGTGCTTTCTGTGATATGTCCCGGTGCTTTTTGGGCGTTAGTACGGTTCTTCCACGAAAAACAATTCGGCATTTTGTTTTTCCACTGGTTTAGTTTTTTTTTTCAACATGTTCTGCATTTTTTTTATCCGCCAATGCTTGCTAATTCGATTAGTTTATGAGAACGATATTAATCTGTTATATTTTCATCACGTAAATATTTTCAGAAAAAAAAAAAAAAGAAAAGAGGATGCAGAGATGGTGGACGGTGACCTGAGAATTCCATGTTCTGAAATGTGAACTGTGAGAAGGCTGGGAACGATGATCGACGAGGATGATGATTAGATTAATTGTGATTGAATAATTCCTATTGTGATAAAGGAATATAATATACGTTATTATGGGATATATTGATTGCTTAGATTTTAAAAGACGAATTTAACCCTAGCCTACTTAAATTGGAGTCAAAAATCTCTTTTAATATTAGCCATTGATCTCGTTTAATCAACGGTTTAAATTGGTCCCTAGGTTCACATATAATGACGTGGTTCTCATTTGAACCTAATCCTCTCATACTGTCTATATATGTTTCCATAAATTTCTAATAAACCGAAATTGTGAATAAGTATAAAAGCTAAATACAATATCTACTAGATATAATTAAAAAAAAAAATAGAATAGATTTCTAATTTTTTATCAACCTCAAATTTGAATAAGCTAAACTTTATAATAAATAAATATAAATGTTTATGCATATATATTTTAAGAATTTATTCGAGAGACGATAAATCTCCATTTCATCTAAATTGTACTGGAGTAAGAAGTCCCCAAGTGAGCGTATTATGGGGGACCGTCAAGCACATCCGGCAAGGATCAAGGGGGATCTCGGGGACGTGAAACCCACTTAATTTAATATTGTTATTGTTATACTTTTATTTGAAAAATAATTAATTACAAAAAAATTGCTCCTGATATTTAGTCTAATTACAAAAAATGATCAATGCAACGTTGATCTCATCGTGTTGTTGTTTTCTTGGCCAAAATTCATGCCAGTCTACATTTCTTTTTTCCCCCTTCCAGGCATTAACAAATGTAAAGTCTCTAACTTTATGGCATTTGATTTTATCAAAATTCAGTTTCAATGATATATGGACAGGAAAATGCACTGCACATGTCTTTCACGAATTTATTTAGGGTTAATAACGAAGTTTTTCCCCAAACGCTATTTGTATACTCCATCCATTTTTTATTTCGTATTGTTTTCACTACAAAAAAAAAACTTAGAATTTTCGAGGGATTTTTCCGTCGTAATTAAGGAAAAATCCCTCGGTTTTAGGAAAACCGAGAGAATTTCCGAGGGAAAAATTCCTTCAGAAAAACCTCCCTCGGAAATCGGTTCCGAGGGAATATTTTCCCTCAGAATTACGAAACCGAGGGAATTCCGAGGGAATGTTTCCCTCGGAACCATTGCCGCGCAATCCCTCCGAGGGATTTCTTTCCTTCGGAAATTGAAATATTTCGAGGGAATTGTTCCCTCGGAAATCCGAGGGATACCCATTTCGTCGTATTTTTCAAAATTTCGAGGGAACTTTTCCCTCGGTATTTTTAATTTTTTTTATTAATTTTTAATTTTTTGTTTTAATTTTAATTCTTGTTTAATTATTAAAATTCCCAAAAAATTGAAAAAAGTAATTAAAGAAAAGTCAAATAAATAAATCAATTATAATAAAAAAATATTTGAAAATTTATGAATTACATGCGTTCGATCGAAACAGTAACAAAGTTTATTAGATAAATAAAAGTGTTCTATGGATGGGGAGGGGGAAACTGCTGCTGCTGCTGATAGGGAGCGTGGTACTGCTGCTGGAAACGAGCGTACATCTCAGCCATCTGGGCGTTCATCCGTGCCTGAAAATCCTCTTGCTGCCGGCGCTCCTCCGCACGCTGTCGCCTTTCCTCGGCTGCCTCCTCTGCACGTTGCCGCCTTTCCTCGGCTGCCTCCTCTGCACGTTGCCGCCTTTCCTCGGCTGCCTGCTGCTGCAACGCCTCAAGCTGTGCCCTCTGAGCCTCGACCTGCGCCTCGAGCTCTCTGATCTGTCTCCTATCAGCCTGGGATGAGGAGGAGGTGGAAGAGTCGCCCTTCAATAAACCCTTCGCAGCAGCCACTACCTTCCCATACGCGCCGGTGCCGTAAAACCGTCCCTTCTTCAAACCGGCGACGCCGAGGAAAACCTGGTCATGGTCAACCTCGTTACTCTCCTCTTGGGAAGACGCACGCTCCTACTCCTGGGTCAGATGTCGCTCGTACTCCTCCTGAAATACAACTCGTTATTAAAATTTTACGTTAAAATCAAAAAATAAGTTAAAAATAAAAAAGAGACTCACGTTAATATTAGCAGATCTCGTATCGATCCACACGCCGTCTTTCCTCATGTGTGTACGTTTAAAAAGATCGTAGCACGTAGCCGGCGAACCCGTCTCTCGCTCTTGTATTCAAATAGAATTTTCAAATAATTAACATTAAAATTAAACAAATAAATACTATATTATTATATTCTAAATAGCCGTTACTTACTATATCCAAGTCATAGTCGATGGTAGATCTAGCACCCCCCGTGTGCTTCGACATCCCAGTCCCCGGTCCAACAGGCTCGCTCCTCCTATTCTTGCTGCACTGCTCGGATTTCTTCTTGTTCTCGGGCTTATCCCACTCAGCCTTCCAAGCCCTAGTTGAAATGGATGATATATAAGATACGATATAAATTATATGCTATAAAAAAAATTCTAATTTGGTAAGATAACACAATAACAGAATCGTTTACCTATAGACCTCCTCGGTCAGGCAGTTCGGAAGACCACCAGCATGGGAGGTAATATGCTGCCTATACTCGTTCAGCTTCTTCCCGTAAAGCTCCCCGATCATCGAGAAAAATACCTTCCGTATGGCCTTCTCACTATGCATCGCCGGGTCCCAATAACAAACCTCCTGCAAAATAAAATAATAATTACAATTCAATTGAAATTCAAGTCGACTAATTATTCTGTAAATACTAACAAATTTTGATACAAGATAATAATTACCTTAAACATCTCCCACCAGAACGTCTTAGTCTCCTCAGGGACCGCCTTATAGCACCACCCGTCAGGATGAAGATCCCTCTCAAAGATCAAACGGAGTATAGTGGACACCTTGCCCCCTATACTGTGCAGCCTGTATTCAATTGTGTTTTTATTTGTTTTACGAATAAAATTTAATTATAATGATAATTATAATTTTAATATCATAGATTTACTTACTTTGTCCGTGCAATATAAACCTGAGTCATACCCCTCTGTGGTGCGACTAACTGTCGTGGGGTCCGTGATGTACCCACATCGGACGAGGTCTGAGATGGTGTATGCGACGTCGGCGTATGTGTCGAGGTCTGCGTCGCTGGATGGTCGCTACCGAGACCCATGTAGTCAGTGTCAAAATCAGATAAATGATGGGCCGGCCCCATATCTGATCGACCTACGCTACCGGATCCTCGACGCAACAGCATCTGATAAATTTATTAGATAATAATACGAGTATTCTATACAAAATAACAATATATATTAGACACCAAAAGTATTAATAAATCCAAATTAAGAAAAGTATTTATAAAAACAGTGTGTTTTACAATTCGCGTGAATTACATATATTTCAACAAAACTAATCACTTTCGCTAGTAAATGTATCATCAAACTCATCTTCATCCGTATCTTGATCTGTATCTTGATCGGTAAGCAACTCTTCTTCTGTATCATCATTTGTTTCGTTATTACCAAGCTCCTCCACGCAGTTATCATTGAGGTCGTGCAACTGAAAATCCACATCGTCCAGTTGAATCGGACTTCGTGTATCRATAGCTTCCTCTTGAAATGATTCTTCTGGTAGAGGCTCGATAAACTCAACATTTGATCTCGTCTTGATTTTGCACGTTGCCCACCAGTCCAATTTGTCTCGTCTCAAACTTGGGTATGCACAGTAGTATACTTGTGCAGCTTGGGAAGCAAGTACAAAAGGTTCATATCGGTTGAGCCTACGCTTATTGTTGATATTGACAAGCTTATAATTTGGATGCACTTTTGTGCCTGCACTTGTTAGATCGAACCATTCACAATTGAACAATATTGTGTTTTTCTTCATTCAGCCAGGGTATTCGAGCTGCACAATTTCTATGAGACGACCGTAATAATCATATTTGGTGGCCCCAATAGTTGACCCTTTAATACATACTCCACTGCTCGATGTTGCTTTATTAGATCCATGCTCCAATGTGTGAAATCTACAACCATTTATCTTACATCCGGTATACGTTTTCACACATCTTGATGGACATTAGGCTAGACTCTTAATGTTCTCGTCGATCACATTGTTCGAACGATCTCTAGCCTATAACATTGACAAATTATTTTTAATTTTGGAAATATATTATATAAATAGATACCATAATTATATGATATGCATCTAGGTATCGAACGTCTTACGTAATGTTTGAACCAATTGGCAAATTCATTTTTTAATTGTTCGTTGATCCGATCTTCATTAATGTTTGGGTGGACAGCCTGAATGCTCTTCGTGTAAATACTACATATAACGTTACACAATTCAGGTAAAAAGTATTAGTACATTTATATATATGTTTAGATTGACATTATAAAATGGAATGAGTATTCATACCTAACATATTGTTTGACCTCCACACAATTTAGCAACACGTAGATCCTTGCGGCGTTGTATCCTTTTTCGCTTAGGAATCTTTTTCCCTTTGTACCAAACGTCTCTCCAAATTTCTTAAAGACCGAGGGAATTTCATCACCGTCTTCCGTACAATTCTGACCGTCGTCGTTTCTAGGCAAATTTGTTCGTTTAGTTAAAACGTGATCTTCAAAATAGTACGAACTAAAATTTGAAGCCTTGTCGACAAGATATGAGTTTACTATCGACCCTTCAACACTCGCCTTATTTTTCACACTGTTCTTTAGTTTGCGAAGATACCTCTCGAATGGGTACATCCATCTATACTGTACCGGGCCAGCAATTCTCGCTTCATACGCAAGATGAATGAGCAGATGCTCCATCGAGTCAAAAAAACTTCGAGGGAAGATCAGTTCCATTTGGCACAATATTAACGGAATGTCACGCTCAAGTCGACTCATATCTTCGGTGCGGATGACTGTTGATGTGAGATCTTTGAAAAATAAACTCAATTCGGTTAGAGCCTTCCACACGTTCGGAGGAAGCAGTTCAGGAAAGGCTATTGGTATCAACCTCTGCATGAACACATGACAATCATGAATCTTCATCCTGATCAGACAAGATTCCTTCTTGTCGACTCGCCCCAAATTCGATGCGTACCCATCTGGAAATCGGAGAGGTTTGACCCAATCGCAAACAACAGCTTTTGATGGCTTGTCAAGTGTGTAACATGCTTTAGGACACTTTCCTGACCCATCTGGCGCCAACTCTGGGCGATTATAATACTCATTAAACTCTTCCCTAGATTTACGCGTGTCCTTAGTCTTCCCTTTGATATTTATCACCGTATTAAAAATATTTTCAAACACATTCTTTTCGATGTGCATAACATCTAAYTTGTGACGAATTAGATTTGTCCTCCAATATGGCAGATCCCAGAAAATGCTTCATTTTTTCCAACTAGGCGTTCGGGATATTTGCGCGTTAACTTGTGCTGCATCGAGTTCAGTGACTTTCAGAAGCCCCAATCTTTCTATCTCTGCCAAAACTTCTATCCCCGAGCGCACTTCCGGCGGTGGAGTCTCGACAGATCTTCTTTTTCGAAATCGTAGCTTATCTTTTCGAAAACGGTAATCATGCTCAAGGAATTTTCGGTGATTTTCGAACCACGATTGCTTCCCACTGCATTTAAGGGTGAAGGCGTCCGACCGTTCCATGCAGTAAGGACAAGATTTTTGACCGGCCGTACTCCATCCGGACAACATAGAATACGCAGGAAAATCGCTGATTGTCCACATAAGGGCTGCTCGCAATTGAAAATTTTGTTTCTTAGATATATCGTACGAGGGAGCCCCAACCGTCCACAACTGATTCAATTCATGGATTAGGGGTTGCAGAAACACATCAAGTTTGTGTTTTGGATTCTTTGGCCCTGGTATGAGAACGCCCAAGAACATGAATTGTTCTTTCATGCACATCTAAGGAGGCAAGTTATAGGGTGTGATTATGATGGGCCAAGATGAATATTGTGCTCCAAAGCTCCCAAATGGTTGAAAGCCATCTGTACAAAGACCCAATCTCACATTTCGACTTTCAGCCACAAAGTCGAATGGATGGCGCATAACATTGTCTTCAACCACGTGTTCAACATGCCATCTCATATCTTTCGCTGTGGCATTAGATGCATACAACCTCTGCAGACGAGGAGTTAATTGAAAATAGTACATATTCTTGTACGCGATACGAGCCTTTAGTCGTTTTGTTTTTCCATGAGGCACAGGTTTAAACCGAGGTTCATGGCAGAATTTGCAACTTGTCAAATCAGAATCGTCCCCCTAGTAGATCATACAATTATTCTTGCAGAAGTCTATCTTCTCGACCGGTGAGCCCATAACCCTTAACAACTTCTTACTGTTGTAGAAGTTATCGGGTACGAGATTGTCTTTCGGCACAATCTCCTTGATTAATTCACTCAATTGATCATAACACTTTGGAGACATGTGATTCTTTGATTTCAAAGTCATGAGACGGGAAACTAATGACAACTGAGTATGTGTTTCGCACCCCTGATACAATGGTTGATTTCCAGCTTTCAACATGTCATAAAATTTTTTAGCCTCAGCGTTCGGCGACTCTTCCACATCGGCCACCACGTCGAAATCAGGACCAGCTGCATCTTGAACCATATTAATGTACGGATTTGATGATTCTTCAGAAGGGATGTGAGAGGGTCCTCCAGCATGAGAATCCTGATGATGTCCAGGGGTGGCAAGCCGGGTTTCTCCGTGGTAAATCCATCTATAGTAATTCGGCACGAACCCATTTTTCGCTAGGTGGTACTTAATCTCATTGAGGTCCAGGTAGATTTTATTCCTACATCTTCTACGATTACAAGGACATTTCAGTCTCTATCCGTCCTTGTGAACGGAATTCACTTGCGCAAACTTAATAAAACTCTCAAGTCCATCCGTGAATTTTGAGGACAAATAGCCGTCTTCGATTTATTCGTATATCCAACTACGATTGGAACTCATCCTAACATTGCACGATTGTCAGATTTTTGAGTCTTAAGCGTGTTCTATATCCAACTACGATCATTTACCATCCTAAGATTTTTGAGTGTCAAGCGTGTCTAGATTTAAAGAAGGTGGCAAAATTTCGGCAGCATTACGAGAAGAATGGGGGATTCGAGTTATAATTGGTAAGGCTTCTATCCCATTCAAGAACATGACATTTTAGTAGTATGTATTATCTTCACATATGTATTTTTCTAAATTCAAAATTTCGGCAGCATCTCCCCCCAYTTCTCGTAGTGCACGTATATTTCAGTGCACCCGAGAACAATTCGAGAGATGCAAAAACTGAAATTTCAAAACTAAAGAAAAAAAAACATACACATAAGATAACCATATTACAAGTCACATTCTCAAACTGTTCAAAAATGAGACAATTCGAAATTTAGTATCAAACTCTATATTTGATACTAAATCTCAAACGGGTCTAAGAAATATTGGAATAATTCGAAACTACGTTTCAAATTTTTCTATATGATATTAATTCTAAAACAAGTGATTTATATGCATCGCGTCACTTCGCCAAGGTTCCAAATAAGCAATTACCACCGTCACACTTTTTTTAAAAATATTTTGAAAAAAATAAATAAAATCCCGTGACACCCTATCACGTTTTTAAAAATAAGATTTGAAAACCCGCTATTGGAGGGACAAAACCTCCCGGCCGGCGCCGTAACCCACGTCAACAATCCGACGGTATACAACCAACAACACCAATGACAATATCATATATAAACAAAATTAAACCCGGCCGATCACCACGGCCTCCCATGCATGAACAATATATATACAATTTTTATTTTTAAACCCCGACCGATCACCACGGCCTCCTATGCATGAACAATATATAAACAATATAATGGGTGAATAAACCCTAAATTCGAAAGCAAACCCTAATACAAGATTGCTTCTAACTAGGTAGATTCTAAAGTAGACACGTAGAAAAAGAGCCACATAGCACTCGAATACAGGTCATCGCTTTCCTCGACCACCCTCACCATGTCTGCTCCAAATACCTTGTTTGAATTATAGATGTTTGGAGCCGACATGGGGAGGGCGTTTGAGGAGGACAATCTCTGTACGGGTGCTGTGTGCGCTCTTTTGTGAAAAGTGTACTCCATAATCTATACAAGCTTAATTATTAATAAAATGGCCCCTAATTAATTGATTAATCCTAAATTGAACCCTAATTGTGTACTTATTACTAAATTGTACCCTAATTGTTTAATTAATTGATTACTATTAATTTGAACCCTAATTATAAAATAATTACTAAATTGACCCCTAATTAATTAAATATTCTTAAATTGAACCCTAATTAATTTATTATTCCTAATTTGAACCCTAATTATGTAATAATTACTAAAGTGACCCCTAATTATGTAATAATTACTAAATTGTCCCTAATTGTGTAATTATTACTAAATTGGCCCCTAATTAATTGATTATTCCTAAATTGAACCCTAATTATGTAATAATTACTAAATTGACCCCTAATCAATTGATTATTCTTAAATTGAACACTAATTACGTAATTATTACTAAATTGACCCCTAATTATGTAATAATTACTAGATTGAACCTAATTAATTGATCATTACTAAATTGAACCCTAATTTTGTAATTATTACTAAATTGAACTCTAATTATCCAATTAATACTAAATTGGACCCTAATTAATTGATTATTACTAAATTGAACCCTAATTATTCAATTAATTCTAAATTGGACCCTAATTAATTGATTATTCCGAAATTGAACTCTAATTATCCAATTATTACTAAATTGAACCATAAATAACTGATTATTCCTAGATTGAACCCTAATTATCCAATTAATACTAAATTAAACCCTAATTGTGTAATTAATATTAAATTGACCCTAATTAATTGATTATTCCTAAATTGAACCATAATTACGCAATTATTACTAAATTGACCCCTAATTATGTAATAATTACTAAATTAAACCTAATTAATTGATTATTACTAAATTGAACCCTACTTTTGTAATTATTACTAAATTGAACCCTAATTATCCAATTAATACTAAATTGGACCCTAATTAATTGATTATTACTAAATCGACCTTAATTAATTGATTATTACTAAATTGAACCCTAATTATCCAATTAATACTAAATTGGACCCTAATTAATTGATTATTCCTAAATTGAACCCTGATTATCCAATTATTATTAAATTGAACCCTAAATAATTAATTATTCCTAAATTGAACCCTAATTATTCAATTAATACTAAATTAAACCCTAATTGTGTAATTAATACTAAATTGACCCTAATTAATTGATTATTCCTAAATTATCCCTAATTGTGTAATTATTACTAAATTGAACCTAATTAATTGATTATTACTATATTGAACTCTAATTAATTGATTATTCCTAAATTGAACTCTAATTTTATAATTATTACTAAATTGAACCCTAATTAATTGATTATTCCTAAATTGAATCCTAATTATCCAATTAATACTAAATTAAGCCTAATTGTGCAACAAATTGACCCTAATTAATTGATTGTTACTAAATTGAACCCTAATTATGTAATTAATACTAAATTGACCATAAATTAATTGATTATTCCTAAATTGAACCCTAATTGTGTAATTAATACTAAATTGACCCTAATTAATTGATTATTTCTAAATTGACCTCTAATCATCTAATTATTACTAAACTGAAACCCTAATTACAAATTAAAACCTAAATTGAAACCCTAATTCAAAGTTGTAACCTAAATTGAAACCCTAATTGAAAATTAAAACATATAATAAACAATAATTACAAATTAAAAACTAAATTGAAAATACATACAAATAAAATACAAAAATAAAAAATAATTGAAAAGATCCTAACCTCTAAGTAAGCTGGCGGCTGGCGGCGGCTGAGGCGAAGGCTGACGGCGGCGGCAAGCTTCACGGCGGCTGACGACGGCGAGGCTTTTGACGGCTATGGACGAACGGGTGGCTCGGCGGCTCACGGCGGCTCGTCGGCAAGCTTTTTCGGCTGTGAACGAACGGATTTTTCGGCGGCTTTCTCGGCAAGCTTCTTCGGCTGTGGACGAACGACTGATGGCGGCAAGCTTCTTCGGCGGCTCACGACGACTCACGGTGGCTCCTCCTTTTCTTTCTCTTTCTTTCTCTTTTTTTTTCTTTCTGAAACGCGCAAGTGACAGCGGGCGAGCCCGCTGCCTTAATTAGGTCAAACTTTTCGAGGGATTAAAACCCCTCGGAAAACCAAGGGATTCAAAATCCCTCGGATTATTCATTTTTTATTAAAACATTATGAGGAAATTCAAAATCCCTCGGAATTCCGAGGGATTTTTGAAACAATCCCTCGAAATTCCAAGGGATTTTGAATTCCCTCGAAATGTTTAAAAAATAAAAAAAATCAGAATAAATCGAAATAAATAGAAAAAATTAGAAAACAATAGGGTTTATTTCCGGGTCGCCGAGGCGCACCCCTCACCGCCCCAGTCATAATTTCTCGGGTCTTCTTACTATTTTTTACTATTTTTTCCGGTTTTTCTTGAGAATTCCATTATAAGCAAAATCGATCTTTAATAATTTAAGAGGCTAAAATAAAATTTATTTATTTATATACATAATTATGCTATTCTATTTTTTATTTTTTTGGCAATTTGTGATTTTCACATGACTAATAATAGTTTAACCCTATAGCTGTTAGACTAAATTGCAATAATATTGTACCGAAAATAAAAGCATAGAAACTTACGTTGAGGTGATTGGTGGAGAAGCAGTTTTGAGGAGAGAGAAGAGTCCAAACTTGTACGGACGGTGAGGAGAAGCATAGAAAATTACCATGCCTATTTGTTAAATAGAAAAATAGAAAAAATCCAAAAAAAATAGTAAAAAATAGAAACCAAACCCAAAAAATTACGACCGGTGCGGGGAGGGGTGCGCCTAGGTGTCCCGGAAATAAATCCTATTTTTTATTATTTTTTTTCTATTTTTTACGATTTTAATTATTTTTCAATTTTTTTTAAATATTAGTTAAATTTCCGAGGGAATACAAGAGGGATTACAGATTCCCTCGGAATGATTCCGAGGGAAATTGTATTCCCTCGAAAATTTAATTATATTTAAAAAAAATTAATAAATAAAACTGAGGGAAGCAAAGATCCCTCGGTTTTCCGAGAGACTACTTCCTTCGGAAACCCATCCGTCGGTCATCCCTCGGTTTGTCGTCGGTAACTATGGCGGTAAATTTTGGCGCTCGAATTTCTGAGGGATATTTCGAGAAAACTGAATTCCCTCGGAAAAAACCGAGGGATTTGTCTGTCCCTAGATTTTTCCTCGGAAATTTCCGAGGGAATTCCTTTCCCTCGAAATATCCCTCAAAAAACTGCTGTTTTTTTGTAGTGTCCTATCTTAAAAATTATGGGCAATTGTCATAAACTATCTAATAGAAAATATATTTGTTAAATACTCTAACCTGTTATAAAATCTTTTTAGTATTCCATGCACAATTGTAAAATGACAAAACTAACCCCTCCAGTTTTAACTCTCAAAACCACTCATCCCTCCTCATTTCTCACGCAACCTCTTCGAATTTTCTTTCTTATTCTTTCGTTTTCTTTCAACAAATTTTGAAAAAAAATCTCAGAATTTCTCACGCAAAAAATCTGAAGAAAATCTCAACAAATCCAGTAATGAAAAGAAATCAGTTTCTAAGAAATCAAAGAAATCGATAAATATAAGAAAAAGATGCCAGATCTAGCGCCATCGCCGGAGAAGAAGACCAGGCCATCGCCGGAGAAGAAAACCAGACCATCGCCGGAGAAGAAAACCAGTCTATCGCCGGACAAAAAGAAAAATCCAAAACCACGGTAAACATTTATGTTTTTTCTGAGATTCAGTAGGAAATTCTCACTAGGTTTTCGGAGATTCTGTTCAAATTATTTTGATATAATATACATTCGATTTCCTACTGTTTTTTCTGAGATTCAGTAGGAAATTTTCACTAGGTTTTCTGAGATTTTGTTCAAATTAATCTGTGAAAAACACTTCCGATTTCCTACTGTTTTTTCTGAGATTCAGTAAGAGATTTTCATTAGGCTTTTTGAGATTCTGTTCAAATTATTTTGTGAAAAACACCTCCGATTTCCTACTGTTTTTCTCTGAGATTTAGTAGGAAATTGTCACTAGGTTTTCGGAGATTATGTTAAAATTATTCTGTGAAAAACACCTCCGATTTCCTACTGTTTTTTTTTTGAGATTCAGTAGGAAATTGAGATTAGGTTTCTGAGATTCTGTTCAAATTATTCTGTGAAAAACACCTTTGGTTTCCTACTGTTTTTTCTAAGATCCAGTAGGAAATTGTCACTGGGTTTTCAGAGATTCTATTCAAATTAATGGATGAAATTTGACACATGTTTTTATATACACATTTGATCTTATCTATTTTAATTGATATTATTTGATTGTTGAGCATTTTAGGGACAATGACCAAATAAGGTTTACAATGGCTACAATAATAAAGACTATCAGAGGCATAAGAGATCAATTGAAAGAGGAGCATCTAAACGTGATGGCTAAAACCCCTTTCTTTTTGCTGTTTAAGTGCATATATGATAAAAAGTTAACTACTGCAAATTGTAGAAAGAATGAGAAGAATATAGTGTGTAATTCGGAATTTCAATAAAGATACACGAACAATTAAACTTGGGTCTCATGATGTTGGGATACATGCGGAGGATGTTAGATTTATTTTTGGGTTAGTTGATGGAACACGTCATATTGAGGTTTATAAGGGTAAGAAGCCTAAATGGGAATTCGCTAATCATATATTCAATGGTGTGGAGGAGAAGGAGCTGACTGTGAAGCTACTGAGACCGAGATTGGCTTTAATCCTGAATACAGAAGGTGATGTTGCAGTTGAATATACTGTAAGAATATTGTGTCTGATAACCATTTGTTCTCTATTCTTCTGTACATCTGGGACTTCGATATCGTGGGGGTGGGTTCAGTATGTTGAGAACATTGACGAGATGAAGACGTATGACTTGTGTTAGGCTATATTGAGTACTCTTGTTCAGTCTATGGTTGAGAAGCATTATCAACCATAAAAAATTATAGGATGTACTACATTTTTGATGGTAAGATATTTCTTCATCAGTTATAACTAAATATAACTTCTTCAATTTCTATTTAACTAATATGGAATGTGTTTGGAAAAAAAAAACATTGCAGTATTGGCTTTGCGAGCATGCAAGAATAGCTAACCCAAGAGAAGGTGACCGCATACTAAGAGTTCTGAAATGGCATCTGCCCAATGTGTGGAAAACAGTGGACAAGGACAGTTTGCTAAATTTGACAGATGACAAGGTAAATCAATTTTCAAATGTTGTTACATTATTTCTGCCTTGGCTTTATAGTTTGTCATAAAGTTAGTAGGAACACATGACATAAAGTTGTTACATTTTTGTCTGGTGATGTAGTAGGAACACATGACATAAAGTAAGGAGTTTAATACATGTAGTAGGAAACAGTGACATTGAGTAAATAATTTACATGTGGTAACAATGAATTCCAGGTAATCACCGGTGCTCTAACGCCCACAATTAATGAAGCAAACACGTTCAAGAACTTGAAGACTATTGTGAATGAGAAACCAATTAAGGTGAAGTTGAAACTCCGAAAAAACCTAAAGCAATAGTGACTGTGCCATTGATTGAGGAGGGAAGAGTTGAGGAAACTCAAAAATTGTTGGAAGAATATGAACAGCTTCAAGAGGAAAGGCATCAAAAAAATGAAGAGATACTGACTGCTCAAAAACTGTATGATGATCTTCAGCTGCAGCACAATGCTATCGAAGCTCTATACACAATTCTCGAAGAAGAAAATAAAAAATTGAAGGACAGGATTAGTGTGTTGGAGGCTGAGCAGATCAAGAAAGATGAACATATTGTGAATCTTAATGCTGAATTATTTGTAACCTAGGTTGAGTGTGATGTTGATCTACAAACTGTGAATGGTGATAAGTTGACATACAATGACGCTGTCAATAAACAGAGGAGCTTGGAGGAAATCAGGTCAACAGAACTAAAAGAAGCAACAACAAAAACTGCTGCTCTTGAAGAAGAAATCAAGTTTCTTAAAAAAAAGCAGATCAAGAAAGATGAGTTCATTGTGGATCCTGATGCTGAATTATTCGCAATTCAGGTTGGGAATGAGGTGCATGCAAACACCCAAGCTCATTTTGAGGGGAAAGATAATGTTGATGGTGCTGAGAGCAAACAGAATTCAATGTACCAGAAGATCAAGAACAAAAAAAAAAAAGGAAGCCGACTAAAAGCAAGGACTATGATTATGGGGAAGGGAGAAAGAAATCAAAGGTGAAAGAAAAGGTTCTCGATTGCAACAGAATAGTGGAATGGGAATACACTGCTGGTCAAATCAAATTCCTTGAAAAGGTAGATAGACAGTCACCGGCAAATTGTGGATGGGATTTGTCCCCAGGATGTTTGGAAATATTGATACATCACTATTTTATACTCTACTCGTCTAGAATCTTATTATTATTATTATTATTATTATTATTATTATTATTATTATTATTATTATTATTATTATTATTATTATTATTATTATTATTATTATTATTATTTTATTTTATTTTATTTGCAAACAGGGAGACAGTTTTCTACAACAAAGAGAATCTCATCCTTGTAACTGTGGAGAATATCTGGGATATATTTAGAAGTAAATATATCAGTAATTGTGTAAGTTTAAAAAAAAAGTCTTAATCTATTTTATCTTCCAGTATTAAATTTTTTTGTTATGTATATTATCATTGAGAAAGTGTTGTTTATTGTTGACTCACTGCATTATTTTCAGGTGATTGATGCCTATGCACAACATTTGTTGAAAACAAGTAGTTTGGATGACAAGACCGTGATAGTTCGTGCACATTGTTGGGTACTTTCTTGAAAACTAGTTAGTCTTACATTACTATCAGTTTCAATTATATCATATAATAATATTTTCTTACTCAAGAAAATGCAGACTTCTATTGTTAAGCAAGACTGTGTCGACGATCCCATTGGACTCTCTAAGAACATGACGTTTCTTCAAACAAATGCCGGTTCTATAATTCCATGAAGGATGCATTCCGTGAAGACGCAAATGTTATGATATGACAAAATCTTTACTTAAAATAATGTTAGTTTCAGTTAATTTCTTAATTTATTGAGTAAAAACACCATCGATGATTTTTTCTATTAACAGAAAGAAATTATTGAGACAAATGTGGCTGGGGTTTTAAGTAAGGACGAAGAGTCTACTCACTTACCACTCGAGAGTGTGAAAGAAGTTCCTCAAAAAGGAGCAGACACGTAAGTTTTTTGAAGAATAAACTTACTAGTTTATTGTTGCGTACTAATTAGCTTATTGTTCATGTAACTATTATCATGTTAATCGTTTTCATGCCCCAGGAACGACTGTGCAATCTACGTTCGCTATTTCATGAAGAAAATCATGCAAAGGGAGAAGAATCCAAAGAAGCTTTCAAAAGATGATCTTCAAGTTTTTAAAGCAGATATTGTGAAGACTATTGTAATGAATGGATAGAAATCGTAAAATAACTGTTTTGGGAAATCGTTTGTTTTAAATTTTGATGTGATTGACTTAGTAAGAAATATCTTGATGTGGATTTGTATTCATTTTTATGTGGCAAGGATCTAGTAAGAAATGCTTAGATATGGTCGTGTAATTGAATCGTATATCGATCGAAATAGTGAATTGACAGGTTTAATGCAGTGTGAAATTTGTTCAAAATGTAAGAAATATTGGTGTTTCCGTAAGAAATTCACATATTACGTAAGGGTGTTTTTTTTTTTTTTTTTTAATGTAAGGAAACTTGATTACTTAATATGTGAATTTCTTACTGAAAACCAACAACCGGTATTAACTAAACATATTAGTATATTTAGTTAACAAAAATGCATATAAATGCTTATAGTGAGTACAAATCTCATTTCACTAAAAAAAATAAAAAAATAAATAAAACAAACCAGTAGGGTAAAAAGCACTAACTCGCTAAGAAAGAGCACATAAACTCATCACCTCGATTAACAAAGCAACAATATAAGTCAAAAAATGCTTATTATCTATACAAATCTCATATAACTTAAAAAATAATAGATCGATATTTTGTGCCTAATAGAGATTAAGAAATCTGTACAAGAGATTCAGTGCATGTTTTTTTATTATGATTGCTGATACGTACACATTTACCACATTTCATAGCTCTCGGAATGTGTTCTCCCCTGCACAATATCCTCTTCTTTTTAGGTCTTCTAGGTGGCCTCCTGGACTCTGGTGGGACAATCAAAGCATGGTCCGGATGGGCTTGGGGTTGGTCAAATATTAAAACAGGATGAATGGTGCTGAATATGACTTTATGCAACTATTTTCATGATAGAACTCATCAATAAAAAGGTGCAGAGGTCTACCTTCGCTCATTATGCAGGCCGCTACGTGCGAACATGGTAGACCGGTGATTTGCCACTGTCGACAAGAAAAAGTGCGCTCTAAAATTTTCCAATCAAATTATGAGCGCAAATCCAAATAAATTTGCACTCAGAAGAGTCTTGGGCTCCGGCTTCGGTATAGTAATCAGTTCCACGCTTGCTCTTTCGAATATCCCCATCACCCCCTCCGATATAAATGTAAGCCACTTGTCATCCTCGAATACCTCATCCTCAACTTCCTCATAAGCCTCCTAGACCACTTCTTCTATCGGGTCAACCATAGCACAATCGCCTTGTAAAGAAGAAGGGGAATGACACTTAAGTCATGGATTAAGAAACTCGCCATTTTCCCCCCAAACAAAAGATATCAACTTCCCATTCTTCACGTCTATCAAGGTGTTCGTGGTTGCCATGGATGGTCATCCAAGCAAGATCGCGTGCTCACGACTTTCAATGCTCACGGCTCAGTGCTAATTCTAGGGTCGTGTAATGCTTATGTTGGATGTGGGTTTGGATAAAATGTGGATAATGGAGTATGAAATAATCAGAGATCATCTAAGAGTAGTCATGCAAATCAACGAGAAAGTGTGGAACAAGCCGAAGCGTCTAAATGACACACTCATGCGAGTGATGTCATGTCAATGAGTAGCAAGCAAATCAAATTATGAATATCGTGTGAGAAAAGACAATTGATGTAGATTTAAGTGTTGGCCACCAATATCAAATTATGTATGGTTGTAGTACTAGAATATATGTATTGTAGTGCTTCTTAATGTTATGTATAAATGCTAATATCTATTGCCAATATATATATGGTCTTAAAAAGGTTGTTTTAGCTGTATAAAGAAAGTAGTTCTGTTTGAAAAGCTAATAGCTATTATTTGGTCAAGTCTTATACAGTTGTTTGCAAAAGGAGCACCATAATCTGATTAAAGTCAGAACGAGTGACCTGTTGCAATAATTCTATATTCTTGGTTTTGATCCACGACAATGCTTACATTTAAGTCGAAGAATGCTTTTTTTGTTCATTGATAATGCTTATCTAAATATGTTAAGGTAATATTTTGATATGACTGATGAAATGTATCTCGTGCTTCAAAAGTTATTTGCTGCACTTGTGCAGTAATAGTACCGACATTGGGCAGTGCATCGCGTTTATATCTCACATTATGAGTCACTCGAAAGAAAGGATGCCCGTGTGAGTTATTCAAAATATGGATCATCATGTCACAACCAGGATGTTCAAGACGATCATGCCAATGCATGTATGAGTTAGTGTCACATAGTTCGTTATAGGCGATGGCTTAAGATTCAATAAACCGTTAAGTGGTGAGGTATAACCCACTAGATTGAATCATAAGTTTCTCTAAATGCATTTTTCTTTCCATCATTAAATGAGTTTCCAAGTGATAGCCATTGGCACGGATATCTTTAAAATTCAATAAGGTTCGATTTGCTCTTGGTGCATATAAAGCCTCTGTGACTGTTATCATTGTGCCATTTGGCATAAAGAATTTGACAGTTCCTCTCCCTTTAGGTTGGGATGTCCCAATCATCGTAGTTACAGATTAATTATAAGGAATTAATTCACTAAATAATTGTCTATTCATTGAAATTGTGTGAGTAGTCCTACTATCAACTAAGCACTATATTTCTACGCGCGACATTCCTTGCACAATAGTTACGATTCGTTCTTAAAAAATAGATTGTCCCAGAGTTCCTTCGTCCTTCCCTAGTCCTTCTGTGCTTTCTCTGAGAGAGTAGAGAGAGGGAGCTGATTCGTGCTGATAACGTGTAAAAGTAAAAGGAGAAAAGGTACTGAAAAAAAGAGAGTCGAAGAAAGATTAGTGTTCACATAATATAAGACCCCTTTATATATACTCATTAATAACTTGTTGATGACACACTAAATGTGTATTTTTATTAAAAATAAAGTTATAATATAATCCTAAAATGAATATTACGAATAACAAAAGAATTAAACTGTTTTAAAATATTTACAAATCCACAAATAGCCAACAAAATTTTCGTTAATTTTTGTATTACACTAAGATATAGAACGGAGCTGTAGCATATATATAATAGATTTCGTCAGTTAATTAACAACCGATGTACTATGTGTATAATCATACATCAGTTAAATGAACACTGACTTAAAATGTGTATACACATACATTGGTCAATAATAGAATGAATGTAAATGAACCTTATTTTAAATGTAAAGTAACTTCTTTTTCTTTTTTTAGACGTTGTAGGTCTTTATTTTCCGAATGGATAGGCGTTGCGTTGATGTGAAAGTTGAGATTGTTTGGGGTGACGAGTCAACTGTCAGGTGTTCATGTAAAGGTTGATACCAATTTTTTTTTTTAGAAATGTTTTCCCATCCTATGTGGAAGTCTCTCACAAAGCTGAGTATGTTTTTCAAGAACCTCAACAACAGAGTTATTGAGACCAATGATATTAGTTGTTTGGAATGTGATATTCCTCTATTTTTGTTTCAACTTGAAGAGATTTTTCCGCCTAATTTTTTTGACTCCATGAAACATTTGCCAGTTGACTTAGCATATGAGGCTAGTATAGGTAAATTGCAATATAAGTGGATGTATCCATTGTAGAGATTTTTTCGCAAACTGAAGGACAACGAGAGAAACAAGGCTGGCGATGGGGACTCGATAACAAACGGATATCTTATTAAAGAGGCGTCAACATTCACTTCTACTATTTTGAAGACCTTGTTTTAAGGAAAGAAAATGGTGAAACGATGATGATGGCGTGGTTTCGGTGTTCAAAAAATATGGTGAAACATTTGCAACATCGAGAAAAAAAATCTTGAACAATTTTTTTTTTTTTTTTTTTGCGTTGAATAAATTTACAAATAGAAATAAATAATAAAAAAATTGATATTTAATTTTGAAATGAAAACATGTCCCTATTTAATTGTTATACACACTCTAGCCAACAATATCAACATAATTACATATATAATTAATCATAAGTATTTATTGCCATGAACGTGATTCCTTCATCTAATTCTTCCTGGACCAAGAATACAAAGGTGGAATGCTCCGCTCGTTCCTGAAGAAATTGCCCGGATCAACCTTAGTCTTAACTCGCACCAATCTCTTGAAATTATTCTTAAAGTACCTAAAACCCCACACGCTGGCTCGCGCATAACTTGTGTTGCCATCATTATTGATACCCAAGTCAAGATCTCTATAGTTGACATAGGCAGCCCTCGGAGACTTGGAAACAAAAGGCGCTAGGTATGCGTACGTCCTCCCCATCCAGTTTATATGCCTTTCCGATGCTGCCTCACCCGATTCATTCCAATTTAACAAATATAGAATTTTGTACAAATTATTCGCCCTGTGAGGGAACGGAAGGGCGGACTCCGAAACTTCACTCATTCGTCCACCCTATGGGACCCAGAACATCTCCACCCTATCGGCTTCCGCTTGGCCCCACAATCTCCATAATCCTTCAAATCCTTGTTCCGGGATGGGTTCCTGCACGTAATTAATTGGTACAACGATAATTCATGTTAATGAATTGTATAGGCTCGTTCTACGTGTCGTTTAGATAATTATAGCCTTTTGATATTTCTAAAATCCATGTATTAGTGAGTGAGAAATGATGTTTGGAACTTGATTGGTTGCTTATGTGTTTTAATATTTATCCCACATTGAATAATATTCAATTTGGAAGGGAGTTTAAAAGTGTTTAACTTTTAATGATTAGACATCAAGAGTGGGTTGTGTGGACTTTGTGTAAACAAAGCTCACGTGGGCTCTCGGACTTGGGTTCGCCCGTCCACCTTCGGCAGAGCCGAGTGGATCCGAGACCGGTCCCGGACCTCGGACCTCGGTCCTGGGTCCTGGGTCCTAGGCTCTGGGCCTTGGACTTGGGTCTTGGGCAATTGATCCGAATTGGCTGGTCCGATTGAGGTGGTCCGTGTGGGGTTCGGGTTCTGGCTCAACATGGTTTCTTTTTTGAACCTTCACACACCTGTTAACTCCTGACCATTAACGGCTGGCACTTGACCATTCAGACATTTCCAAACATTTGAATTCAATCATGCAGTGTATTTGCACGCTGAACCAGTCTAAGTTCATGCTGGCTATACCTGACTGTTTGAATGGCTTTATGACGCCTTTAAGGACGTCATTAAGCAGGCTGTTACCTCCCCTGGAAAACCTCTATAAAAGGGTGAGTTCTCTTGCATATTTCACTCACGAAAATAACACCTGAAAGCATTATAACTCTCATCATTCTGCAAGCATTTCTTTCTGCATATTTTTCCTATTTCATAGCTCTGTTCTAATTCAACCAGTTTGCCGGAGCTTTGGTTTCTAACGGTGTTGTTAAACCAAAGACGTAATTGTTTCATCTTTGGGAACGATTTGCCAAAACCAAAGAAGCACTACCGGGACAAATTCGTTGCGGAGAGAGTGTCTACCTCAACTCGACTTTCATTTAGAAGTCTCTATTTTTTTTTCTTCATTCCTTTTCGTTTTCCAGTTTTAGTGATTTCATTTATAGCCCTGCTTGAATTATTGTAATTATTCAATCAATCGCAAAACGAATTTATTATTGTATTTTAATTTTTATGTAATTTGTAATAACTGCTGGAAGCATGTCGACCTCCAGCACTCCGACCAGTTCATTCGCTCCAGTCATCATCTCCACCACTTCGGCGACGACCACTGCCCCCGCAGTCACGAACACCAAGACAATTGGAGTGTCTTCGCCAAACATGAACACCACTCAAGCTGAGTTAATTCTCTACCCAAGAACACTAAACTTCTTACTCGAGACACTGACAAAGCGAATGACCCAGGCGAACTCATCCACAGCTTCGGCTGTTGGAACAATCCCTTTTGGTATAGGGACTTCGGTCCAAACGATGTCAGCTCCGGCTGTGACCCATCCCATTGGGATGACGGGAACTTCGGTTCCAAGTTTGTTTGCAACTACTCTCCAAACAGATTCAACTGTTTTGAATACCCATTCAACGAGTTCGATGGGGACTTTTGTACCAACGATGAACGCGCCGGTGCACTCCTCACGGATCATACCCGCTGCGGAGAAGCCTCCAGAATTCAATGGGGAAGGCTTCAAAAGGTGGAAAAAAAAGATGCTATTCTACCTCATGATGCTTGGTTCATGAAGGAAGACGAACCACCAACTCCGGACAAGGACAAGACTAGTTTCCATGTTCACGCTGCCTACGATAATTGGCACAATGGGGACTATCTGTGTAAATGTTTTCTTTTAAGTAGACTAGAACATAGCCTGAGTAACGTGTACTCGGATGTAAAGACCTCCAAGAAAATCTGGGAGGCACTTGAAAAGAAATA
Organism: Phtheirospermum japonicum; assembly: GCA_014905375.1. NCBI lineage: Eukaryota > Viridiplantae > Streptophyta > Magnoliopsida > Lamiales > Orobanchaceae > Phtheirospermum > Phtheirospermum japonicum. The sequence continues at coordinate 462,833 of BMAC01000641.1, read as the reverse complement.
CAGTTCCAACGAGGCTGGAACTAGGAAACTTGTAGTCACAAACTTCATGGACTACAAGATGGTTGATTCTCGCCCGGTTATGGAACAAGTCTAAAAGTTCCAAATGCTGGTGAATGATGTCCACGCCGAGGGGATGATTCTTCCATATGCTTTCATGGCTGCTGCCATGATTGACAAGCTTCCACCAAACTGGAAAGACTTCAAGACGTACCTCAAGCACAAGCGAAAGGCGATGACTCTTGAAGATGTTATACGGAAGGTACAAATTGAGTCCAAAGTTTGAGTTCAGTACAAGAATTCAAAAATCTCGGATGAACCTCGAGTGAACCTGCTTGAACAAGGAGACAACTCGAAGAAGAGGCCGCGTCCAAACAACGCAAAGTCGAAAGCTCCCTCCTCTCAAAAGTTCAGCTGCAACTGCTACAATTGTTGCAAACCTGGAAACTTGTCTAAGGAACGCCGCAAGCCAAAGCAAATGAAGTCTAGGCCGAGCGAACACATAGCCGAGAGAGATCTGACTAGGTATGACCTCGTTGCGGCTATCACTGAAGAAGGTAACATGATCGAGAACCGTGGTCAATGGTTCATCGACACTGCTACAACTGCCCATGTGTGTGCTGATCGGAGCTTGTTCTCCAAATACCTTCCTTGTGAGGGAAGGAAGTTGAACATGGGAAATCAAGCTTCTTCGGAATATGCTGGTACTGGTACGGTTGTCCTCAAAATGACTTCCGGCAAGGAGATCACTCTGAATGAGGTGCTGCACGTTACGGACATCCGGAAGAACTTAGTCTCTGGTTCATTACTAGTTAGTCGTGGCTTTAGACTTGTATTTGAGGCAAATAAGTTTGTTTTGTCTAAGTTTGGAACACCTCTGGGTAAGGGTTACCTCACAGAAGGATTGTTCAAACTAAGTGTAATGGCTATACGCCCAAAACCAGTCATTAATAAAATTACTTCTGATTCCTCTTACTTGACTGAGTGATCTAGTTTATGGCATTGTAGATTAGGCCACGTTAATCTAAACACAATAAAATGTTTTTCAAATCTCAATTTACTTAAGGTAAATGAATTTGTTAATAAAAGTAAGTGTGGAATTTGTGTAGAAGCAAAAATGACTAAGTTACCGTTTAAATCAGTAGAAAGGAGCACGACACCTCTAGAATTAATTCACACGGATGTATGTGATTTGAAGTTTTTGCAAACTAGAGGTGGCAAAAAGTATTTTATTACTTTTATTGATGATTGCACACTGGTACCTTTATCTCTTACGAGGTAAAGATGAGGCTATTGAAACTTTTAAGAACTTCAAAAATAAAGCTGAAAATTAACTTAACTGCAAAATCAAATCTATCCGAAGCGATAGAGGAGGGGAATACGTAGCTCCATTTGAGGAGTTGTGCAACGAAAGTAGCACAATTCATCAAACTACAGCTCCGTATGCACCTCAATCGAACGGAGTTGCAGAACGCAAGAATCGTGCTTTGAAAGAAATGATGAATGCGTTGTTGATTAGTTTTGGGTTACCTCAGAACATGTGGGGGGAAGCTGTTTTAACAACTAACTATATCCTCAATAAGATTCCACTTAAAGGAAGGGACGAAACTCCCTATGAGTTGTGGAAAGGAAGGAAACCTTCTTACAAATACCTCAAAGTGTGGGGGTGTTTAACAAAGGTAGAAGTGCCTCTACAAAAGCAGGTGATAATCGGACCCAAAACGGTTGATTGTATATTTATTGGTTATGCACTAAACAGTAGCGCCTATCGATTTATCATTCATAGGTCTGATGTTCCGGACATGAATGTCGGAACTACCATTGAGTCAAGGAATGCGATTTCTTTGAAGACATCTATCCTTGTAAGGATAAAGCTGCTTCCAGTTCAAACACTGGTAATGATGAAGGTACTTCAATTCAAGAACTTGTGGGGGTTGAACCTAAGTCTCATAAACGACCTGGTTCAAAACTTGAATCTCAAATTCCTAGGAGGAGCACTCGAGCTAAAGTTGAAAAAGACTTCGGTCCTGACTATGTGGTTTTTATCTTGGATGAAGAAACAAATTCACTGAAAGAAGCTTTCTCACAAACTGATAGTTCATTTTGGAAGGAAACTGTTCAGAGCGAAATCGATTCGATCATGGAGAACCATACGTGGATTCTAACTGATTTACCTGAAGGTTGTAAACCTTTAGGAAGTAAATAGATTCTGAAATAAAAGTTCAGAGCTGATGGATCAATCGATGAGTATAAAGCTCGTTTGGTTGTGAAAGAATTTCTCCAAAAGGAGGGTTATGATTTCTTTGATACATACTCTCTTGTTACGAGAATTACCTCTATCCGGGTGCTTCTATCGATTGCTGCTTTGCACAATCTAGAGGTTCACCAAATGGATGTAAAAACAACTTTTCTAAATGGCAATTTAGAAGAGGAAATTTACATGGAACAACCCGAAGCTTTTGTGAAACCTGGACAAGAAAGAAAGGTGTGAAAACTGGTTAAGTCATTATATGGCTTGAAATAAGCACATTTACAATGGCATTTGAAATTTGACGAAGTGATGATGTCAAATGGCTTCAAGATAAACGAGTGCGACAAGTGTGTCTACATTAAGAATACTAATGAAAAATTTGTTATAGTATGTCTTTATGTAGATGATATGTTAATCATGGGCAGCAACCTACAAGTGATTGACGAGACGAAACTCATGCTAAAAAGAAATTTTGACATGAAGGATCTGGGAGTTGCTGACACTATTCTTGGCATAAGGATCATAAGAACTCCAGATGGAATTGTCTCATCACAATCTCATTACATTGAGAAAGTGATCAAGAAATTCAATGCACACGATAGTCTTCCAGCAAAGACACCTATGGAACTCGATGTTCACTTGAGTAAGAACAGAGTTGGTCCAGTTACTCAGAAGGACTATGCTAGGATCATTGAATGTCTGATGTACATCTCCAACTGTACAAGACTTGATCTAGCTTGCTCAGTAAACAAACTGAGTCGATATAGAAGCAATCCAAGTAGAGAACATTGGAAAGCGCTTATGAGAGCTTTGAGATACTTAAAGTATACTCTGAACTTTGGGCTACATTATGGTAGATACCCCAAGGTACTTGAAGGTTACAGTGATGCAAATTAGATATCCGACACAAAGGACTCCCTGTCAACAAGTGGATATGTGTTTGTAATAGGGGGAGGAGCTGTCTCTTGGAGATCTACTAAACAGACATGTATAGCCCGATCCACCATGGAATCTGAGTTTATCGCTTTAGACAAAGCAGGTGAAGAAGCAGAATGGCTTCGTAACTTTTTAGAAGATATTCCATGTTGGGAGAAACCCGTGCCGCCAGTCATGCTTCACTGCGATAGTCAAGCTGCTATTTGAAGGGCAAGAAGTGGTTTGTATAACGGTAAGTCTCGACACATTCGTCGGAGACATAACACCGTAAGACATCTGTTATCGAGTGGGATTATCTCAGTTGACTACGTAAGGTAGATAGATAATCTAGCGGATCCATTAACTAAAAACGTAGCTCGAGATCAGATGTACAAATTGCTAGAAGGAATGGGAGTGAAATCCACATCTTAAAGATGATTGTAGTAGAAACCCAACCATGATAAGTGGAGATCCCGCAAACTTGGTTCAATGGGAAAACCAAACTACAAAAGTCTGGGTAAGTAAAACTCTACGACCCTATTCCTTAACGGCAAAAGTAGAGTTTATAATCTGTCACGCGGTGAGGATAAATCTCTGATTTTTAATGATTCTTGTGCAGGTCTTAGACTTGAGTATGATAGAATGCTGATTTGAAGAATCACCTATGTAAGCGAGAAGTGAGGGCCGCTTCTACTGAAGCCTATGAATCCAAAGTAGTTGTCCGTGGCCAGAAATGGACACAAACGTGAGAACGGAAGAATTTTGAGACCTTAGTGGGTTGGTACTATTGTCTAGTATACACAAAGGGGAATAGTTCAAGAATTATGTTCACTAATCCTATGCTCGGTAGTATTAACTAAGGAGGGTTCAAGGCCACAAGCCACCTATCCCTATTTTCTATTGTCTCTTAGGGACTGAGCTATGTATTTGCATTCATGCATTTCGTTTTTTGGAGTTTCTCACTCATGTGGGGGATTGTTGTAAATTAGATTTATTCAAATTAATTGGTACAGCGATAATTCATGTTAATGAATTGTATAGGCTCTTTCTACGTGTCATGTAGATAATTATAGCCTTTTGAATTTCTCAAATCCATTTTTCGGTGAGTGAGAAATGATGTTTGGAAGTTGATTGGTTGCTTATGTGTTTTAATATTTATCCCACATTGAATAATATTCAATGTGGAAGGGAGTTTAAAAGTGTTTAGCTTTTAATGATTGGACATCAAGAGTGGGTTGTGTGGACTTTGTGTAAACAAATCTCACGCGGGCTCTCGGACTTGGGTTCGCCCGTTCGCCTTCGGCGGAGCTGAGCGGATCCGAGCCTGAGCCCAGTTCCGGACCCGGACCTCGGACCTCAGTCCTGGGTCTTGGGTCTTAGGCAATTGGTCCGAATTGGATGGTCCGTGTGGGGTTCGGGTTCTAGCTCAACCTAGTTTCATTTTTGAAACTTCACACACCTGTTAACTCCTGACCGTTACATAACGGCTGGCACCTGACCATTCAGACGTTTCCAAACATTTGAATTCAATCATGCAGTGTATTTGCACGCTGAACCAGTCCAGGTTCATGCTGGCTATACCTGACTGTTTGAATGGCTTTATGATGCCTTTAAGGACGTCATTAAGCAGGCTGTTACCTCCCCTGGAAACCCTCTATAAAAGGGTGAGTTCTGTTGCATATTTCACACACGAAAATAACACATGAAAGCATTATAGCTCTGTTCTAATTTAACCAGTTCGCCAGAGCTTTGGTTTCTAACGGTGCGGTTAAACCAAAGACGTTATCGTTTCATCTTTGGGAACAATTTGCCAAAACCGAAGAAGCACTACCGGAGCAAATTCGTTTTGTGGAGAGAGTGTCTAACTCGACTCGACTTTCATTTAGAAATTTCTATTTTATTTTTTTTCTTTTCTATTCGTTTTTCAGTTTTAGTGATTTCATTTACAGTCCTGCTCGAATTATTGTAATTATTCAAACAAATCCAATTCGAAAGAGCAACTCTACTGGTCAACACGTCTGTTGACCCCTCGATCGGGTAGCCCGCGAACAAAAGAGTCGATTGTACCCAACTCACTTCGTTACAATCTTCTCTTCTAACGCCCAGCTCAGGTGATAAGTCCAAAAAGTTGAACTACCAAATATAGGGGGTACTAACCTCAGAATTGAGATCAGCAACCTAAATGGAACTTTAAATACGTCAAAGCGACCTTCCCAATCTTCCACGATCCTCCAAGCGACCTCGCCGATCCTGCAAAACAACGCTTAGAACGGGCCGGATTTCGAGCCCGTTAAGGCCCTTCGACGCTTAAGTTAATAAGCGAAATCACCACTCTCTCTTTCTCAATAATCAATGAATATCAATGCGCAAAGATAAAATTAGTGTAATCAACATTAACCTTTAAAAGAGAAGCCAAAGGCTCCTTTTATAGAGATAGGAGAAATCCTCCACTATCTAGGGTTACCTTTCATAACAAGAATTCCATTCATACCATAATTCCACAACTGACTCACAATTGGGACTCATACATGGCAAGTTCCCATAAACAACAAACTTCTCCATAGATATCAAAATAAGCCGGAGCTTACAGTCCACCAGGCCCATAATAATTCACGTATATCAAACCCACAAACAGGCTCAAGTACTTAGACCAAATTACAAGAGATCACGACCCTATATGGAAACTCATCCCCATACTACAGGTCGCTACTCTTCACAAACAGCCCGCTCATCTCCCAGAGGCACACCCTCCCTAGGAAATGAGGTCGCTTTCCACAATACTCACATTTATCACATAATTTCACGTATGAACATTTTAGTCCGTATCAGCTAGTCCCCCATGTTCTAGCTGATTGAGGTATGAAATCAGGTAGGACATGTAAAAACAAATTTCGAAACACAAAAGCAAAATATAAATGCACTTTACCAAACCTCATTAAAATCACACGATTTCAACAAACCGAGCTATATTAGATCACAAAATATATATATGCAACCTGTCAAAGTGCAACTTACCGAGCTCACCTCACTTATGAGAACAATCACGAGTCCCCAATTATAACGACCTGAGTTACACACTGATCGAATTTGCGAGCCCCCAGAATTTCGTATAAAGCAAGCTAAAAACAACACACCGATACAGCCAACCTCAATAATTCAAAACCATAATTATAACAAAACCACAAAGTCAAAACACGCTTTCCTCTCTCTATCCCATCTTATTGATGCTTCATTAAATGCGGCCTGCCACGCGTCACACTGTCACATTCTCGGAGTATAATAAATCCAGTGGGCCTAAGAATTAATGGCCCAAAACATTCCCTCATAAAAACCTTAATAATCCCGCTCCTATCTATCCCATCAACCTTTTCGTTTCCCCATACAAAAACCTTTCCGTCTCCCTCAGTTACCATTTTACACTGTTTCAATTAAGAATTTCACCATTGTCACTCTGCAAAAAAGCTCGTCGAACCACAATCGCTCAAAGATACACTGTCAACTCGCCACTCACCAGAGATCTACAGCTCGTCAAAAATGTGTAAGTCCCCAAATCTCCTTTCAATTCCAATTACCTGCGAATTTTCAATTACATCTGCTGAGATTTATTTTGCTGTGTTATCCCCCCTGGATATATCTGTCATGTAATAACATTAGCAACATCCGACAATAACCCTTTAACCTTATCTCTTTCTCTCGACTCCGATCTCGCCGAGAACCATTTTATTATTGAACAAAGACCGAAACCCTTGGCATTACCCTCCTCTGGCCTACGCGATGAGCCAGAGGGCGATGTCGCATGGGCAGAACTCCAGGCCCAAACCTTAGCGAACAATCCTTCTAACAACCCCTCCAATCTTATTCTAGAGGCTCCCCCTATCCCAGAAGGCATTCCCTTCATAAGTCAAAAAACCCTGCACCTTCCGAACACTTTAGGCAAAACCCCGTAACTGTAGATCACTCACTCTCTTTTGCCGACCTGCCCTCATCATCCCATACAACCAAGGAAGTAAAACACAACTATTGGCTACTTCCCGACCCTAAAAAGGTGGAAAAATTCAAACGCATCATTAACCTTCCACCTACTGCAAAAATGGTTTTACCCGACAGCCCGCATGCTGACCCCATGCGACCTCCTCTCAACCACATTACCCCGTTTGACTCATTATTGGTAGCAGGGTTCAGGTTCCCAGTTCACCAATTTTATGTTGATATTTCTAACATGTACAATGTATCGCCTCTACAATTAACTCCCAACTCCATGAAGTATCTAGCCGGATACCTCTTGCTTTGTAAATACTATAATGCCCGTCCAGACCCAGGTTTCTTTCATTTTTGTTTTCAAATAAAATATCAGCAAAATTCCTTTTATCTATCCTACCGTTTGGGGTGACCTCGCTTCCTTACCAATCCCCCTAATAAAGTCCCTGAATGGAGGAAAAACTTTTTCTTCATTCACAATACCGAAGCTTGGCCTTTTATAACCGAGCTGAAAGATCACACTCCACAACAAATCAAACCAACAACCTCCAAGGAATGCCCCCGGTTATTCTAAAAGTACTTCGATCAGCTCGTGGAATGGAGCTGACATCCCTTCGATCTGGCCCTCATCACCACCCGATCTGACATGTTCCGTTATGTGGCCATCGACTCTCGCCTGGTGGAACTAGATCTCGCCATTTCTAATTCTGAATTTGGTAGGTACTCTAGGTTCTGCAGTTATATCTATTCATATATTTCAAAACTGAATTGTAACATAATCTCCACAATTTTCAGTTTCCTTTATCAAGACTTGTGCAGCTTCTCTCCCAGAAGAAGAGAAAAAACAATCCACCTCTTCCACAGCTTGCACCGTCCCAATTTCCAGCAATACCAATAAGGCCATCAAACAAGCTTCTGGGCCAGCTGATGATGAAGAAGAAGTCTAGATGATTCAGCGAACCAAAAAGGGCAAACGGCCTATGGAAAGCGCTCCTGAGAATCCAAAGGCCAAAAGTCCAAGCCCCAGCCCTCCAGAAGCAAAAAAGCGTCGCCTCCGTAAAGGACTACCGACGAGCTCTGCTAGCACTACGAGCCTGAGCAAAGTGCTAGCGAAATTGGATACGGCCGCCGACGTCGAAACTCTCCTCAACGAGCAGTCACTCAAGCAGGTAAATACATTGGACCCCTATCCTTAATCAATTCAAAAAATACTGAATACTTATAAAATATCTTAATACAGCTGAAACCTCTATTCGCAAAGTTCGTGGAGGAATTTGTAGCTCGCTCAACGGGGGCTGACCTGCAGCAAACTGTTGACGAGCTAACAACCCGAGCCGAGCAACAAACCCAACAGCTTTCTCTAACGCAAGGGGAATTGGACAAAGCGCTCCAAAGGGTGAAGGCATGTGATGATAAGCTAGCAGTTTCCATCAGCCAGATCAACAGCCTGAAGGATGAGGTGGCGCGCCTGAGCGGCGAGCTAAACAAAAAGACCGAGGAGCTCGCGCAAAAGACTGAGGAGCTCCCGCTTCAACAACAAAAACTCTCCGAGCTCCTCAAAGCAGCCTGCGAAGAAGGTATATCTGAAGGTCGCCGAACATTCCTTCTCAGTGAAACTGGTCAAAACTTTATCGATGCATATCGTCAAGAGCTTATCAAGGCTTACCAAGATTCATCAATATACTTCGGCCTAATGGCTCGTGGTGTCGCCGAATGGGTTGATGAGGCTGCAAAAATTATCAAAGGAGAGGTGGCCGAGCTAAACGTTTCATATATTCTGAACGTTGAAGCCATTATCAACAAACTGGCCCCCTTCAGCTTCTTCAAGGGTGACTGGAAATAGTCCATCTACGCAAAGTGGTGGCTGTCTTGCCAGAGTCGAGCAACTATGGCCGCGGGAGTACATGGCGAGCTACAAACGTCCCTAGATGACATGCTGCCCGAGCCCGCACCCGAGCCCATGCCTCCAAGTCTCCCTCCTGCAACCTCTAAGAAGACTGCCTAAAACTTTCAATAGCTTTTAGCTCGCTATTATGTAATCAAACATTCCTAATTATGTTACGATTAAAATATTTTTAAACAAAGCACAATCATATCACAAATCCTATCAACCCAATCACAAATACCTTCAAATACGCTTTATGCCTGTCCATCACAATATCTTACTCATATCAAACAAAAATTATATTAGCTCGTCACATAATCATATTAGCTCGCCATGAGCATAATTACTATCATACAAACACAAAACACACAATAACTTTCAACTTAGCAATTCGAGAAAAGTATCAAAGTATACCTTCTTCTCAAATGTATGCAAACTCAAACTTTCTCATTCAACCCACCAAGAGAAATATAATTTGGCAGGGTTTACCCTCTGCCCAAATCTCAAATATTGTAAAATTCAATCATAAAGAACAACACAACTTCTCACAACTTTATTCATCATATTACTCAACTTTCTGAACAACCCGCCTGGTCGGGAGAAGTGCCCTCCGGTTCAGAGTTACCTTCTCCTGCACCACGTATATTTACAAAAAACACAAAATCTTTCATATCACCAGGTCGGGAGAGGTGCCCTCCGGTCCAGAGTTACCCTCTCCCACAAACAACATAAAACCCCAAACTCTTAACAGATCTACAAGTCGAGAGAGGTGCCCTCCGGTCCAGAGTTACCCTCTCTCACCAAAAACATAAAAACAAAAACTCAAACGTTCAACTCAAACTATCCACAAATCACTAGGTCAGGAGAGGTGCCCTCCGGTCCAGAGTTACCCCCTCCCGAACCACAAAAATTCAACACTTAACATAAACCACGAGGTCGGGAGAGGTGCCCTCCGGTCCAGAGTTACCCTCTCCCACCTCAAACAACAACTTTTAACATAAATCCCGAGGTCGGGAGAGGTGCCCTCCGGTCCAGAGTTACCCTCTCCCACCTCACAATCAAACCCTTGATCTCATTTCTTCAGAAAAGCTTTCTGCGGGAGAAGTGCCCTCCGGTCCAGAGTTACCTTCTCCCGCACTCCATCTACGCATAGTACTTCTTCAGATGGCACACATTCCAGCTTCGTGTTAAAACCTTTCCCTTTGCACTTTCGAGAATGTATGCCCCTCCTCGCAACACTTTTATCACCTTGAATGGCCCAATCCAGTTCGGCTCAAATTTTTTAGTCACCTTCAAGGCATCAGCTCTCTTCCAAACTAAATCACCGACCTGAAAACAACGGTGTTTAACATGTTTATTAAAGGCAGCTTGCACTCGTTGTTTGTAATGTTCCACCCGAGCTGCAACTTTATCTCGTATCTCGTCAATCGTTTCAATTGCTCCCCGAGCTAATCTCTCATTTTCTTCCACATTAAACATTAATAATCGCTGTGATTCTCCAACTATCTCAGCAGGAATGACCGCGTCCATTCCATAAACTAAGCTAAACGACGACTACCCCGTAGTAGTTTGGGGAGTCGTTGGATAGGCCCAGAGGACAGACGCGAGCTCGTCTTCCCAAAGTCCGCCTACTTTCTCCAATTGCAGCTTAAGTCCTTGCATAATTATTCGATTAGTAACTTCCACTTGCCCATTAGTCTGTGGATGCGTCACGGAAGCAAATCGTTGCTTCATTCCCATATCCTTGCACCACTTCTGCATTTTTCGCCCATTAAACTGGGTCCCATTGTCCGAGAATAAAACTCGTGGTACTCCAAACCTGCAAAATACATTATCAAAAAAAAAATCCATTATGTTCTACTCGCTTATTCCCGTGACGGCCTCAACTTCTACCTACTTGGTGAAATAATCAATAGCCACCACCAAATGCTCCTTATTACTTGGTGCCCTTGGAAAAGGACCCACAATAACAATCCCCCACTGTGCAAACGGGCACGGCGAGCTCATCACCATCATTTTCTCAGCCGGTATATGAATAACCGGACCATGCTTTTGACACTTCTCACAAGTTCGAACCAGCTCGCTAGCCATAACCTTCATCCCAGGCCAAAAGAAACCTGCTCGCAATGTTATGTTCATCAACGCCTTTCCTTTCGCATGATCCCCATAGTAACCTTCATGTATCTCTTTTAGTACCTCTATGCCACGTTCTTTCGCCAAACACTTCAGAAGAGGTCCAAATCGCGACCTCTTATACAATTCTTCATTTATCACATAGAAGCGAGCTGCGACCCTAGCATCCTTCGTGTTTAATCTCTCCACTCCCTCTTGTGCCTTGAGCAGAACATCCCAAATGGGTCCACGCCAATCATCCTTATCCTCGATCTCCATAACCTCTACTCCTCTTTCTATACTGCTACTACCCAATTCCATCAATGTGATCTTTCGAGTATCACAGGTCATTAACGCTCCTGCTATTCGGGCGAGCTGATCTGCCCGTGTGTTTTCAGCTCGCGGTAAATGTTCCAGCTTGAATTCTTCAAAGTGAGCTGCCTCCTCTCGTAATTTGCCCAAATACATTGCCATACGCTCTTCTCTAGTTTCGAAAGAACCATCAAACTGCCGAGCTACTAATTGGGAATCAGTATATGCCCATAGTCTCCGAGCTCCCAACTCACTAGCCATCTTGATTCCTTGTAACACAGCCGCATATTCAGCTTCATTATTGGACGCCTTATACCCCAACTTAATTGCAAACTCCAAATTCTCTCCCTCCGGGCTAGTTAACACAATGCCTAACCCTGCTCCTGATGTCATGGTCGAACCATCAGTATATAAAGTCCATGCTTTCAGCTCTATCTCTTCACCGACCTGCCTTGTCATCTCTTGCAAGAAGTCCGCTAGTACTTGTGCCTTGATAGCAGTCCTGGGCTCATACACTACATCATACTCACTCAGCTCCACTGCCCACTTCACCAAACGTCCTGACACGTTCGGATTGCCCAAAACTTGTTTTAAAGCCAAGTTAGTTCACACTTTCACTCTATGACTCAGAAAATAAGGTCGCAACTTTCTTGCTGTGGTAACTAACGCAAACCCTCCTTTCTCGAGCTCAGTGTACTTCAACTCAGCACCTCGCAACATCCTGCTAATGTAGTAGATGGGTTTTTGCATGCCTTCCTCCTCTCTTATCAACACAGAACTCACAGCGACTTCGCCCACCGATACGTATAAAATTAGCTCTTCTCCTGGCATGGGTTTAGTAAACAATGGTATTTCTGCTAAGTACTTTTTCAACTCCTCAAATGCGTCTGCTGCTTCCTTCGTCCACTCAAACCGAGATCCCTTTCGAAGCGCCTTAAAAAAGGGCACACCTCGCTCCGCCGACCTGGAAATAAAATGGCTAAGGCCTGCCATCCGACCTGTTAGTATCTGTACCTCTCGTACGGTGTGGGGATGAGGCATTTCCACAACAGCTGGCACCTTCTCAGGGTTAACTTCAATTCCACGCTCTGTTACCATGTACCCCAAAAATTTCCCCGATCTCACACCAAACGCGCATTTCTTCGGGTTGAGATTCATCCCATACTGCCGTAATATGACAAATGTTTTTTTTCAGGTCGTCTACATGTGTTTCAGCTCGCTTGCTCTTAACCAGCATGTCATCAACATAAACTTCCATAATAGACCCCAGTAGGTCTTTAAACATACGATCCACTAACCTTTGGTAGGTCGCTCCTGCATTCTTCAATCCAAAAGGCATGGACACAAAACAATACGTACCCGTGGAAGTGACGAAACTCACTTTAGGCTGGTCTTCTTTGGCAAGAGGTATCTGATGATATCCCTGCGAAGCATCCATCATACTCAACAGCTCACATCCAGAAGTAGAATCCACCAACTGATCAATTTTCGGCAAAGGATAATGATCCTTAGGACAGGCCTTATTCAAATCTCGAAAATCTACGCACATCCTCCACTTCTGTGCCGGCTTTGGTACCATCACAACATTGTACAAATACTCAGGGAATTGAATCTCCCTGATATGTCCATCTTTCAGCAGCTTCTGCACCTCTTCCTCAATGACTTTATCGAGCTCTGGTCCGAAATGTCTCCTCTTTTTTTTTACAGGTCTGGCCTCCGGATCCGCATTTAAATGATGTTGCGCTACCTCCGGTGATACCCCAGTCAATTCCTTTTCTCCAAACGCAAATACATCTCGAAACTCTCTCAACAAGCTAACCAACTCGTTCTTTAATGTTTCAGGTAGCAAGGTACCTATTCTTGTAGTATATTCTGGACGATCCTCCTCTAAGGAGATCTCCATCAACTCTTCATTCGGCTGAACGGAGGTCTCTTGTTCTTTTACCTTTTTCGTGCTAAGTACTCCTTCCGTCTGATCACCATCTCTTTCTCGCTTGTTCTCCATTAATCCTCTTCTGACCGCCATCTGGTAACAAGACCTCGTGACCTGTTGCTCGTCGATGACCTCCCCTACCTTGTCACCCACCGGATATTTTATGCTCATGTGATAGGTCGATGTTACAGCCTGAAACGCATTAAGGGCAGGTCGCCCCAATATCGCATTGTAGGCCGACCTCCCCCGGATGATCAAAAACTTCAAATCTTTCTCTACTCGGTTCATGCCTTTTCCAAACATTACTTGTAACGTTAGCTCGCCTTCTGTATTCACTTGTGCCCCATTGAACGCATATATGGGTGTATTCACAGATCGTACTCTCTTATCCACCTCCATTTGCTCAAGACAGTCTGTATAGATGATGTTTACTGAACTCCCATTGTCTACAAAAATCCTGCTAACTTCATACCGCGCTATCTCTGCCTCAATCACCAACGCGTCATTATGGTTTTCCTGCAGCCCACGCCTATCATTGGGGCCGAAAGATATGATTGGCCCCACCACCTGTGGCTGCCTGCTCACACTAGCGACCTCCCATGTTCTATTACGACCTGACTTTACATGCTTCTTGCGCGCATTATTGGAATCGCCTCCGTTGGGCCTCCTGAGATCATATTTATTCTTCCCTTACTTCCCCGGGGCCCTCCAAACTCCTGGTTTCCCTGACGTCCTTGTCTCGCGGCCTGCGCAGGAGGTGGACCTCCTGGTGGGGGTGGAGGCAACGCCCTCCTTTGCTCACTCGGCTCCTTCTCCCTGTAAATTACATCCTTCAAATGCCCTGCCTTAATGAGTCTCTCTATCTCCTCCTTGAGGTGTCTGCATTTTTCCGAGAAATGCCCGTAGTTGTTATGAAATCGACAAAAGGAGACAGTTTTTGGATGTGTTGGGATGGGTGTGCAATCCTCCGGCCACTGTATTACATCAGGTATTGAACGTTCCATGATAGCAAACACTTTAGCTCGCGGTAAAGCCAACGGTGTAAAACCTTCCTCCCTCCAATTTTTTATATTCAACTCCTGCCTTGCACTAACTCCGACACTTGAGGCCAAGATCCCGCGTGTGCCTCTTCTATGCTCCCTCCTCAGTTCTCTTTCGGGTGCTCTTTCCCTCGCATTAGCGACCTCTCTACCGAAACGCAATCGGTGTTCTTTATCTTCTTCCTCCACCTGTATATATTTATGGCACCTTGCTAGGACTTCATCATATGTTCGTGCTTCTTTCTTTACCAGCGGCCTCCATAAATCCTCTCTCCTCAAACCTTGATGCAAAGCTCTAGCTTTCATCTCATCCGTGGCGGCAGGGACCTCCAAAGTAGCATTGATAAACCTGTTAACATACTGTTTCAGTGTCTCGTTAGGTCGCTGTACCATGGTAAAAAGCGACTGGGCTGTCTTCGCGCTCTGCCTAACGCTAGAGAACTGCTTCAGGAAAGCAGCTCGCAACACTTGATAACTCATAATTTTAACGCTCGGGAGTTGATAAAACTAATTTTGTGCAATTCCCCTCAAGGTGGATACAAAATCCCGACATGCCACAACATCAGTATAACTATGCAACATCCTCGCATTCTCGAATAATTGCAAATGCGCGACTGGATCAGTCATTCCCCGATATTGAAAATCCAGCTCTTTGTAATTTTTGGGCATTGCTGCGTGCATTATCTCTTCCGAAAAGGGATGGCCTTCCTCTCCTTCCAACTTTTCTCCATCCATTCGCTTCTGTAATTTCAACATGGCCTCCTGCAGCTCTCTGAAGGCCTTAGTATGTGGTCCCACCTCGCTTTCTTCTTTTCTCCCTTTAGGACCTTTGCCACCTTTCCGAGATTTTCCTCGAGAACTACTACCCATTTCTGAGGTAGGGGTGTTGCTCCCGCTATCATTCTTATGGTTCTTGCGACCTCTACTCTTGTAACGATCTCGACTTATTTTTATCCCTCTCCGTGTGTGAACACGGGAATCTATGGATGAGGAGGAACTAGAGACATCTCCTCTCTTTCTCTTGCTGAGCCCTCTCTTCTTCTTTAATCCTCCAACCGTTGATTCGCCTTCTTTGTCATCGTTTAATTTTTCACTTTTATCCTTCCCCTTGCTCAGCTCGCACTCCAAATACTTACGCAACTCCTCCTATTTTTCTACAGGTACGAAGTCCATCAGCCCTTCCAGGAATCCCTTCTTGCCTTGATCYGGTACCTCCTTCGATGGGTTTCCTCCTTCTATTGCCTCGTGAATTGATTTTTGCATTTCCATCACAGGCGTTTGCTTCTCCACCTCCTCTGCCATCCCCTTTCCATCTCGCTTTTTAGGAGAGGGTGGAGGTGTATTACCCACATCTTGAATCACAGGACCCATCGGAGGATACTCCTGTTCCTCCACTAGCATATTCTTCCCACCAAGATGTGCAAATCTGTTCTTCCTCTTCTTGTTGTTGGACCCGGATCCGTAGTCTAAAACTCTCGGTGTTATGGTCTTCTCCTTCATGATTTGTTCGTGCAACTTCTCACGCCTTTCGCTCAAAGACTCGATGTCTTTCTTTCCCACAGACGGCGCCAATTTGATAAGTCCAAAAAGTTGAACTACCAGATATAGGGGGTACTAACCTCAGAATTGAGATCAGCGACCTAAATGGAACTTTAAATACGTCAAAGCGACCTTCCCAATCTCCCACGATCCTCCAAGCGACCTCGCCGATCCTTCAAAACAATGCCTAGAACGGGCCGGATTTCGAGCCCGTTAAGGCCCTCCGACGCTTAAGTTAATAAGCGAAATCACCACTCTCTCTTTCTCAACAATCAATGAATATCAATGCGCAAAGATAGAATTAGTGTAATCAACATTAACCTTTAAAAGAGAAGACAAAGGCTCCTTTTATAGAGATAGGAGAAATCCTCCACTATCTAGGGTTACCTTTCATAACAAAAATTCCATCCATACCATAATTCCACAACCGACTCACAATTGGGACTCCTCATACATGGAAAGTTCCCATAAACAATAAAGTTCTCCATAGATATCAAAATAAGCCGGAGCTTACAGCCCACCAGGCCCATAATAATTCACGTATATCAAACCCACAAACAGGCTCAAGTACTCAGCCCAAATTACAAGAGATCACGACCGTATATGGAAACTCATCCCCATACTACAGGTCGCTACTCTTCACAAACAGCCCGCTCATCTCTCAGAGGCACCCTCCCTAGGAAATGAGGTCGCTTTCCACAAATACTCACATTTATCACATAATTTCACGTATGAACATAATTTCTATTCGTTTTCCAGTTTTAGCGATTACATTTACAGTCCTGCTCGAATTATTGTAATTATTCAAACAAATCCAATTCGAAAGAGCAACTCTACTTGTCAACACGTCTGTTGACCCCTCGATTGAGTAGCCCGCGAACAAAAGAGTCGATTGTACCCAACTCACTTCGTTACAATCTTCTCTTCTAACGCCCAGCTCAGGAAACCTTTGTTGCAACAATGGGATTAATCTATCCACCCCGCTGAGGAATAGCGATGTTGATGGGGCAGGCAGTAGATCAGACCTCATTTGGGGAAGATATGACTTGGGGAATTGGGAGTAAGTACGAAGAGAACAAAGACGGCTTTTCATTTTGGGCGAAAGTCTGGCCAGACCTGTTGGAAAATGGGATGAGGAAAACAGCTCTTCCTTCTTCCTGATCTGGAAGAGCGTTCTACCAGACAAGAGAGGAGGAAGACCTGTTTTCCAGACCCTGAATAGGGAGACAAGTTGGACCACTTGTCAGAATCGGTTACGCAAACGGCCCGTGATTTGCGGCGCGTGTTCCTGGGATCCCGACCGGGGTCCCCACTAGGATAAGCTATAAATATCCCAGCCTGGCAGCAGGGAGAGGTATGTTGTTACAAGCATTCCTTCTTATTTTCTCTGGAAAACACCTCATTGCTTACTAACTTAAGCATCGGAGAGGTTTCCACCGGAAAATCACCGGTGGTCCTTTCTAACCTTTGTTTGTGGTGTAGGCTTTGGAAGCTTGCGGGTTCCCAGGTCTTACCCAGGTGTTTCACTATTTC
>BMAC01000641.1:399347-420902 GCA_014905375.1 Phtheirospermum japonicum | reverse complement strand
AAGAAGTTGGTTGGAATGGGAAGAACACGTGAGTTTGCACGAACAATAAGTGATTCATCATCCATCAAAGCAACCCGATCAACACTTGGCTCCACCACCTCAATGCACTTGTCCTATTTAAAGACTTGCTTGACCAATTCTTGTAACTCATCGACAAGAAAGCAATCCGCATGATAAATACTCGAAGGAATCGATGGCAAGTTGGTCATCGAGAACGTGACCTATTCACCCACAACGGACAACGTGAGATTTTTCTTTCCAACATCGATTAAGCATTGTGTAGTGTCCATAAATGGATGACCAAGCAAAATGGTGTGTTCGGAGCCATCATCGGAAACCAAACACACATCTACGACGACAAAGTCCACCGGTACCACAAGGCCTCCCACTCTAACGAGCACATCTTTAACCACCCCCTTCGGATAACGAACGGAACGGTCACCAATTACAAACAAATCCGAGTCTCTTGTAAGGGGACCAACTCTAATTGCTCATAAATCAAAGATGGCATCAAGTTAATACCCGCCCCGGAGTCAAGCATACCACTCGTGACTTTCCCATTGCCGAGCGTAATATCGATGCAAAACGAGTCGGGGTCCGCCATTTTGAGAGCTAAAATCGAAGGGTCACAAATCACACTTGCCTCCTTAGATAGCACCACTTTCTCATTTGTCCCCATCAAAAGCTTTTTCAACGAGAGCTCCTTGAAAAATCTAGAATAGGCGGGCATATGACGTATGTCATCCAATAACGGAAGAGTGATATTAACATTAGACAAGGTATTGTAAAGCCTTTGGAATTGCTCATCTTTCTTTGCGTTCGGAAGCCGAGAGGGAAAAGGTGTAGGACCCTTTGGAATTGGGGGCTTGTAGGCGTTAGAAGATCTATGCAAGCCGTCGGGAACATCTTTCAATAATGATTGGTCCACGGGGGTAAAATCGGACGAAGGAACACTCGGTGGACTAGTACCATTCTCAACCTCGACCGGGGGCCCGACCTTATTATCAACCACCCGTCCACTTCGAAGGGAAGTAATAGCATGGGCATGGGACGGTTGGCTTGGTAGCTTCCCTTTGTCATTGTCTTGTTTGATCGTATTTATCTCGGAAACCAATTGCCCAAGTTTAATGTCCGTTGCATTCAAGCGAGTATCCATGGAGGACACCGTGGCGGTTAAGGTGGACACCGAGGCATTTAGAGCTTGCACTTGTTGGATGAGAACATTAAGAGCCGAATAGGTTTCCGGTGGTGGAGTAACTATCGGAGGAGACGGACGAGACGGACCCACATGAGGAGGGGCTCCGAATTGGGCATTCGAATAGCCAAAGTTCAGATGCATGCGGTTGCTCGGATGATACGAAGGATTATGCGTAGGCGGCCGAGCATAAAAAGGTTTAGAAACACCACCACCCGAGTGGTACCCTTGTACTCCACAAACTTCCTCCAAAGGTGGAACCGGCATGTAAAATGAGGGATTTGATGGACAAGTAAGTGCCTCATGCCCAACCACTCCACAAGACAAGCAAGGGGTCTCCGGGTTGGGGCAAGATAACTTCGCAATTTGAGCCTCCAATGCCGTAATTTTCTTATCCGTTTCAATTTTCTGGGAAGAATACGACTCCATCACCTCGTTAGCACTTCAATTTAAAGCACGGGAAGATTTTTGCTTGGAATTCTCGGCCAAATCACATATAACTCGGTGGAGTGTTTGAGGGGAATGAATCTTCATGTTGCCACCCGCTCTTGTGTCAACCATATATTGATATTGCGGGTCCAACGCTTCATAGAAGGTTTGAATCAAAAGGTCCTTCGGAAAATGACAATGAGGACAACTCTCGATAAGATCTTTGAAACGAAACCAAGCGGAGTGAAACGGCTCATTTTTCATTTGTTTGAAAGACATTATCTTAACTCGGACATCGTTCGTTCGCTCCATGGAATAGTAATTGTCGAGGAAGACTTTAGAAAGCGTTTCCCATGTATGAATGGAGTTAGCGGGAAGACCCATAAACCATGATAGAGCTTTGTCTTGAAGGGCATATGAAAAACACCGTAGTTTGAGATTGTCCAAGCTCATCATGTTTGGACAATGAAAGCTTGAAATATGCCATTGGAATTGCCGTATGAATTAAAGAGGGTCCTCCTTAGCAAACCCGTGGAAAATTGGGAGACGTGCGAAGTCGAGGGAGCGGATATCAATGGCCATAACCTCGGGGGGAAGATAGATATATGATGATATATTAGCCCCCACGAAGGCTTGGCTCACCTCCTTCATCGTACGAACGGGCGGAAGAGGTGGAGTACTCGGATCATAACCCCCAAACAATGCATATTCCCTATCTATGTCATCTCCGAGCTCAAGACCGGTATCACCAAAATTAAAACCATAATCATGCTCATACGGATACACTCTCGGAGGTGGAGTCGGTTGACGCACGGGGGGAATACCAAACGGGCCTCGGGTCGTGCTCGGCATATTCAAAACATGAGGAGAGGCTTTATAACCATGCGGGCCGGGATTCAGGGCGCCAAAATCGTCGAATGATCCATTATACCCGACATTATTTGCACCATGCCCTCCCATGTCGGGTCATTCAAAACCTTGCGAACCCGAGATAACGCGGTTTGCACCATGCCCTCCCGCGTTACCCAATCCCTCCAAACCACCACCATTCCCAACATGGTTTGCACCATGCCCTCCCATGTTGGGAACTAAACCTCCGCCAAAAGAGTCGGGAAATGAAGCCATACCTTGAGGTCGGCCCGAGGCGTGCGCATTAGTGGGAAACCCAGTCCCTTGATACTCGATAGCCTCTTCCGAAAGAGACGGATGTGCGGGGTTTGATGGCCCATCATTGATGTTCGTGAGATGCTCCCATCCAGGCTCGGGTGATTTCGAACTTTGAGGATCGGCCCGGAGAGAAATATTAGATGTCATCTCGGGAATAGAATGCAAAGAGTGCCTCAAACATCGTAGTCGCTCGGGAGTCGAAATGTAAGGAGCTAATTCGTAGCCGAGTGAAAGAAGACCTTGCATGCACTCAAAGAAATCGTCAAATATAAAGGAAGCTAAAAACACAACAAAAGAACAATTAAAATGAAGGCCTTAACCGAGCCGTGTCGCAACGGCGCCATTTTGAAGTGTAGATTTTAGTGGTTTTGAAATATGAAAAGGTTTATGGCTCGGTATTATTGGGAGTCGTTTCAATTGATGAGTCAAGGTGTTTTGAGCTTCGAAAGATAGAAAGAAAATGAAGATAGAGCAATTAAACTAACTAAACTATCCTAGAAATTGAAATAGCAAGTTGGTCGGATGCCTCGGTCGTATGCCCATAATCTAAATGCAAGCAATTAATGAAAACAAGCAAGAACAAACATAGTTTCACCATGTACTACCATGCATGCACAAGGTACAACCATGCATGAAATCCTAAATAATGCAAATTAACAAAAATTGAAAACATCAAAGTGAAGAGCAATACAAGTTGACGTGAAAGTTCAAAACTTGGAGGAAAACAACGAAAAACGAAGAGTAGATCTAGAATCCAAATTAAAATTATGCATGGAAATAAAATTCACAATAAAGCATAAGTAAAACTCAAAGTCATGATGATCCAAGGCTTGATCTACAATCTAGATGTGTCACTCATCCATATTTCATAGCCAAATCACAAGTTTCATCATGGAATCAAGTAGCTAAGGCAAAATGCATAAATTGAAGAACATGCATGGAAATGAAGAACAAATCATGAAGATTAAAAGAAAGCTTACTAAAATTAAAAGGGAAATCCCAAGCTTGAATTACAAATGAGAGTACTAATCCAAAGGAGTATTTGGATCCATCTTGAGCTTACAAACCCAATGAATTTTCTTGAAAATTAAACTCAAACCCTAAGAGAGAGAAAGTAGATCTAAAGAGAAAAATGAGAGAAAATTAATTCCCAAGCCTCATGCAAGAGTTGGGGAAAGAGAGGATATTTTTTTGGGGTTAAAAATGGGGTTTATATAGCTATTAGTAGTGGCAAAATCATAAATTCGCGCTGATTCCCAGATTTCCAGTCGATCGACTGAGGTCCAGTCGATCGACAGCTCAGTTGATCGACTAAGTGCAGTCGATCGACTCTTGTTCAGAGAGCTTCGCACCTCCCTGTCGATCAGTCGATTGCTGAAGGTTGCAGTCGATTTCCAGGCTGGCAGTCGATCCGCACCCATTCGATCGACTGCCTTGCTAGATTGCGGCCTTCTCTGATGGTCAGTCGATTTTCTGGCTGGCAGTCGATCGACTGCCTCAGTCCGGGCAGTCGCTTGGGCAGTTGTCCGGGCAGTCGACTTGGCTTAAATTTCTTTTCGGCACGGTTTCATGAGCTTCAATGCCTCGACTCGCACCGCAACGACTTTTAGCATTGACCTTAATGCCGTGTGCCTCCTACAACATACGAATTAGATTCAAAACCCATGTCTCGTAATCGAGAAACGCATATATCAAATTTTAACACTATAAATAGGAAAACCTAACGAAAAAGACATAATACGACTAAAAACAATGCATAACCCTAACTAAACAACTAAGAAAAACACAACAATTACATGCAAAACAAGAAACAACTTTCAATTTCAAGGAAATAGAGGAAGAGGCATCAATGGCAGAGGTAATGGATATGGGGGCAGAGGAGGCAGGTATAGCTCCAATAGGCCTACATGTCAAATATGTGGCTATAATAACCATACTGAAGATAAATGCTATTACAGATTTGACTCCAAATTTCAGATCATTTCCAATCATCAAAGAAGGACATCAGGCAAAAATCAGCAAGGCAATTCTACAAGTGGAAATCTCATGGCTAACATTGCAAGTTTTGGGAATGAGGAATCAGAAGCAGAAAATGACTATTGGTATCCAGACTCTGGGGCTACCAATCATCTTACATATGAGTTGTCCAACCTTTACATGGCCACAGACTATAAGGATTCAGAGAACATCCAAACTGCTAGTGGAGCAGGTATGCATATTGCTCATTGTGACAATTCTATAGTGAAAGGACCTCATCACTCAAACTCTTTCAAATCGAACAATCTTCTTCATGTTCCTAAAATAACCAGAAATCTGCTTAGTGTATCACAGTTTGCTAGAGACAACAATGTGTTCTTTGAGTTTCACCCTCTTTTCTGTCTTGTGAAGGATCAAGTGTCAAAGGCTGTCCTACTCAGAGGGATTCTTAGAGATGGACTGTATCACTTCAAATTATCTCCAATTCAAGATCATCACTCCTTCCCTTTCCAATCAAGTGTGCACTCAACTGAGCTAAAAAATAAGATAGACCTAGACTTATGGCACAGTCGGCTAGGTCATCCCACATTTGAGGTTGTAAAGAAAGCTCTCACACATTGTAATTTCCTTGTCTTGAATAAAAGTGATGACTCCTTATGTGTTGATTGTCTCAAGTCCAAAATGCATAAGCTCCCTTTCCTTAATTCTAAACACAACAGTACTAATATCCTTGATATTGTTCATAGTAATATGTGGGGACCATCCCCAGTCACTTCTTATAATGGTTTCAGGTACTATGTCAGCATCATTGATGAAGCCACTAGGTATACATGGATTTATTTGCTCAAGAATAAATCAGACACTAAGCCAGCCTTCATACATTTTAAGAATCTTGTTGAGAACCAGTTTAGCACCTCCATCAAGACTTTTCATTATGATGGTGGTGGAGAACTCATTGGTCTTAAGAGTTTCCTTGATCAAGCAGGAACTAAGCACATCCTCTCTTGCCCATACACACCAGAACAGAATGGGATGGCAGAAAGGAAACATAGACAAATTATTGAAGTAGCCTTATCTCTAATTTCCCAATCCAACATACCTCTCAAATACTGGAGTGAAGCTTTCATCAGTGCTGCTTATCTGATAAACTTAACCCCAAACAAAATCTTAAACTTCAGGTCACCTTTTGAGTCCATCACTAAACAAAAACCAGACTATTCTCACCTTAGAAATTTTAGGTGTTTATGCTTTCCTTTGTTGAGACCTTATAACAAAAACAAGCTTGAACCAAAAAGCCAACCAAGTGTTTTCATTGGATACAACCCCTTTCATAAAGGTTACAAAATCCTTCTACCCTCAGAAAAGGTTACATGCCTGCTTTTAGCTCGTAGTTTCACTCTTGCTTTTGTGGCTCTTGGTCTTGGTCTTGAGTGTCAATTCCCACTGTAAAAGCTTTCAAAGCACCTTGGAAAATGGGAAAGGATGAAAGACACTTTTTCTACGTAGCCATCACTGCCAAGTTAGTGTGATGTTTGTTAGTGATGTGAATTGTGAGCAATTTACAAACACCACATAATGTGGTGCCCCTTAATTACGTTGGAATGAAAGCATACATATCTATTTTGGTGTTCAAAAAATGACACTACTTCGGATGATTTCACATAAATTAATAATTTATATAATTAAATTATTAATTTAATTAGTATTTTTTAATTATATTCTTCTTAAATTTTTTAATATCAATTAATATTTTTGAAAATCAGTGTTGGAATTAGTATATTTATTATTGGAATATTAAAATTTTACATTGTAATCATCATTTTAAATATGATAATTGGATTATCTTTATGGAATGGAGGGAGAAAAAAAAAACAAAAACTTAATCTGTTTAAATCAAAACTATAGAATGACTATTTTAAGATAAAATGTATGTTTGGTCAAGGAGGATGGAGTGAAAATTAGAAATTTTAACTCGGTTGAGCATAACCAGACATGTTAAATTCCAAGAAAACAAATTTCCCTTCCAAAACAAAGAGTCTCAACCTCTCCCTCCAATACAGACAAAATCAAATGATCATACACCTTTGATCACAATCTCACAGACTACCTCCATCCCTAATACATCAGTCAGTTCACCTCATTCTCCTATCATAGACAGTTCATCATCATCCTCAAGTATATCACACAACACATCATCTCAATCCATCTCCTCTCATAACACCTCACATTCCAACACTATCCCTATTGGTCAAATCACTATAGGTTTGCCTATTGAGCATGAAAGCATACCTACTATCACTAACATTGTTCCTAGCATCCAATCTATTGTAGGTATTCATCACATGCAAACAAGGTCCAAGTCAGACATCTCTAAACCTAAAACTTATGCTGTTGTAACACAACAAGAGGCAACAGAGCCAAAGACTGTTGAGGAAGCTTTATGCAGTTCAGATTGGAACAAGGCAATGACTTCTGAATATCAAGCCCTTTTGAAAAACCATACTTGGGATCTAGTACCTGCACCCCCTGATAGAAAGTTGGTAGGATCAAAAGGATATTCAAAATCAAGAGGAACTCAGATGGATCAGTGGCTAGATACAAAGCCAGGCTGGTGGCAAAGGGCTACACACAATCTGCAGGCCTTGACTACAATGAAACCTATAGCTCAGTGGTTAAACAGCCAGTATTAGAATTATTTTGTCATTGGCTTTAATTAAAGGGTGGAGGATAAGGCAATTGGATGTGGACAATGCCTTCTTGGATGGAGAAATTGATTCAGACATCTACATGGAACAACCATCTGGATTCCAGGACAAAGTCCATCCCAACAAAGTATGCAAACTGAGAAAGGCTTTATATGGTCTGAAACAAGCCTCTAGGGCCTGGTATATAGAATTTGGCAATGCTCTCATTTCACTTGGTTTTTCAAACTCACAGTCAGACACGTCTTTATACTTCAGACATGAGAAAGGCTCTTGCATCATAATCATGGCTTATGTTGATGACATAATCATCACTGGAAACAAAGAAACGGAGGTTGACACTGTTATTGCTGGTTTAAAACAACACTTCTCCTTGAAGGACCTAGGTCCTTTACATTACTTCTTGGGCATTGAGGGAATTACAACCCCCACTGGCATACTCCTTAGACAAAAGAAGCACATTAAAGAGGTTGTTGAAAGAGCAGGAATGAAGGGGGCAAAAAGCATCCCCTATGCTAGTCAGTCCCCCTCTTTCAAAATTTTTAGGTAAGCCAATTGATAACCCAAGTCATTACAGACAAATTGTTGGTGCCTTGCAATATGCTGTTGGAATTTGTAGAGACGAACACCATYCTCGTGCAGCGGAAGTTTTAAAAATTTAGATCCAACAAATCAATCATGTGAACGAATATATTTATATAATAAATAAACGAGATAAAAGCATGAAACCCTTACTGTAAATTCAAGTCCGAGTTCAACACTAAGGTATCCAAGCGATTAATTCTCCGACTGCAAGATCCAACTTCAGTGTATTGCTATCGTGAAGAAAGTTAGGAAATCTCACGAAAGCTCAAGAACTCCCAATCTCAAAATTAGAATTTATTTTTGTAAAAACTCTCTGGTCTCTCTTGTTATTCATTGTTTACAACTTATGACTTTATGTTATATTTATATTAGGTACATAAGAGAACCCTAATCCTAAAAAGGATTGGACTTGTCCAAGACATGGGCCCAAAACAATTTTAGCCCAAGTACCTTTATTAATATAACATAGATAATTAAATCCAAATCCAATTTAATTTAATTAAATAATTTCTATCAAATAGAAATTAATATCATAATTATTAACAATTAAATATTTATAATTCTAAATTGAATATTTAATACTTTCTTGATACACTCTTTAATCGGAAAACTAATCGCATATAGTGTGACCCTATAGGACTTTATATATGTCATCAATCCAATGATGATCCAAACAAAACTCATACACGGTTTAGCTGGACGAACTCAATATATAAAGAACATTCACTTGAACTCAGCCAATTATAACCTTTATATAAAGTTTTGGTTAAATTCCTTTCATTTCGAATCACTCGACTAAACTTAAGATTTATCTAAGTGTCTATATTAATGGCTTAATCAATTCATCTCATCTTTATTAGTCAACTACTAGACAATACTTCAATTACTATATGAAATATGTCTCTTGCATTGGCCAATGACTTTAGTCGACTTAATATAGAGATTATGAGTGATTTCTCTCGAAATTCCGATTGAGGAATGAATTCTTTCTTGGCTCAACTACCACCTTCATTTACATCATGATTCACCGAACACAAGTTGTATCTACCCCAAAAGGAGTGCAAGCGTTGGTCATGGTCAAAGTTCACGACTCAGCAAATAAGGTGCGTATTGACCTCAAGTCGAAGGATTATCACACGCTTTATATACTGATGAGGTTATAAACATACAATAAATAACTTATCAGTAGGGTTTACCAATACTCTCCAAAGTATCCATGTGTCCATCACGAATAACTATTATTCGCAGTCGTGAGACTTACTGCATTCTCTAAAATGTGATGCAGGCCACATGCCGACATATATTATCAATATCCCAATCTTAAAAATCATTAGTAGTGGCTGTTTTAAGAATAATGTTTTTTCAATGACATCTCACCATATCAATGACAACATTAAATCTATGGGAACATTTATATGAATAATCACAAACAATCAAAATAATAATTCAATAAATGCAATGCCATATATATTACGATATATATAATAATTGTGATCAAGTATGATGTCTTTAAATCTTATTGTCTTTAGAACATTTATACTTTCATATGCTACCCTATCCGGACCAGATATCAGTTATGCTGTGAACAAGGTAAGTCAATTTATGCAAAATCCTTTAAACCCTCATTGGAAAGCTGTAAAGAGAATAGTCAGATATCTGAATGGCACCATAGAGTATGGACTGCAACTGATCAAATGCAAGAATCTTGATGTAATGGCCTATGCAGATGCTGACTGGGCATCTTATATAGATGACAGGAGGTCCACCTCTGGATCATGTGTTTATCTTGGAGGAAATCTTATTTCTTGGAGGGCAAAGAAAAAACATACAGTTTCAAGATCCTCCACAGAAGCAGAATACAGAAGCCTAGCCTTAACTACTTGTGAAATAATGTGGATAAGATCCTTGTTGCATGAACTGAAGATTGAGCAAGACAAACCTAGTGTTATATGGATGGACAACCTTGGACCAATTTCTATTTCTGCTAATCCCATCAGCAATGACAGAATAAAACATTTTGAACTTGACCTACACTTCATAAGGGAAAAGGTGCTAAGAAGAGTGATAACAGTGAGGCATGTTCCAGCCATAGATCAAGCAACTGACATCATGACCAAACCATTGGTAGGACAATTCTTTGACAGGCTTAGAAACAAGCTTGGAGTGTTTTCAGAAGCCAGCATAGAATTGAGGGGGCATATCGGAAGGAATGGTTGGCATAATGCATGGGTGGACAAGGATTAAAGGATAAGCTGGATTAGGGAACAAGACAAAGGATACAACTCATCACTACCTGACAAGGTTGCTGCAACGCTCAAGAAAGGACAGAAAAAGAAACTTGTGACTGAGAATGAAAGCAGGTGTCATGGAGGATCATTCTTGGATCATGAGCCCTCACCTGGATGATTGACAGGTGTCCAAGAGTTCTAGATTGTTCCTAGATTAGCTAGCTATAAATAGATTGAACGTGTTGTTGTAAATCATCAAGAAAACACGAGCTGTAATACATTTTGTGAAATAATGAAAATTATGGTTCTTATCTTCTTCATGAATTCTATCCTTTTTCTGTTGTTTGTTCAACAATTCTGTCTAACTTTGTTTGAAACTCTTCCATTTTTCACTTTCTTCTTTTCTCTGTTCTGTTCATTATTTCCTTGTGGCTTTGGTTTGTATGCTTGTTTCTTTGTTTGATTGTTTGTTTTGTTTTGGTTTGGTTTGTCATCCTATTATACACAAGGCATGCCAAAGTTTGGATGCGTGTGTTTCTATATTTTTCATAAATTTTGATCCTAACAAAAGAGTGCATGCTGGTCATCTATTGTTTTCCTTAAGTTCTCACTCCCATAGTTTTTAATAAATATTTTATACTTAATTCTACAAAGTTCTTTTCTGCAAAGTTTGTAATCCAAGTTACTACACTGATTTTATGCTTATGTGAAAAACTTGCACCAATTAATTGCTAAATTATCTCATTTTTACCATATTCCTGCTGCTATTTTGCATTTGAGTTCTTAAACTTTTTATGTGATTTCAGAATCTTCTGATTTTGCTTGCCGTCATCCAGAAAATAGAAGCAGCCTGATAAGAATGGATGAATGGCCTGAATGGATCCTGAAGATATTCATATCTAATCATGAGGTAGCATCACCAGTTCTAGTAACAACGAGGCTTTATTCCTATTGTGCCATTTTTGTAATCTAATGCAGAAAGGAGGAAGTGAAAATATGAATCCGTCTAGCTTTCATAGATGTACAAGACTTTATCCACAATTTCTTGATTATTATGTTACAACATTCAATGCGCCAGAAGGATGGATGGCAGGTTAGTGATCTTTGGCATTTTGTCTTTGTATTCAAACCACAATATTGTTAGGTAATCAGAAAATAAGCAGAAAGCTGCATAAGAACATAAAAGCTGCAGGCTTTATACATGAAAGAACAAAACATGAGAAAACGACTGAGCTATATTAATTGTATATAAAGTAGGGTTACAAATTTTGTTATTTATAAACTCCTAACCCTAGATGACATTAGCTGATCTTTATACACGTGTAGCTACACAGAATGATCACAGTAAAGACAAATTACACAGCTCATAAGAGATAAGAGATGATTGATTTTAGATTATTATTAAGAAAAATTTACATAGAGTTTTGATCAAATAATCTCATATATACTTCGTAGGTATGTACGGTTATATGATATATATATATATATATATATATATATATATATATATATATATATATATATATATTAAATGTCCTGTATGATGAATTATTATTAATTGGATTATGCTAATTTTGATTAATTTGCCTAGTCACGTGATGTTAATAATAATATAATTTTTGCAGATAATCTTGCATGGTGAAAAATCTACTGCTGGGGTAATTTCTTTTATTATTATTGGGTATTTCATGTGAAAAATGCCCTAATTAGTTCGATATTGTATTTTTATTTATATTTTTCTTGTAAAATTGTAATGTAAAATATTTTTTTTAAGTATATTGGATGTTTTTGTTAACATTTGTTGTTGATTAATTTTAATTTTCATGAAATATAAATTAAATTGCAGTTGTTTGGTATTTATAGGTTGAGATGAGAATAGGTAAAATAGAATGGACATTTAAGTAAATTTTTTTTTATTATTTGGAATTTAGATGGTTTATACTCAAACCGATGTTAGTGTTCTCTATGTCAACGACATCAGTTCCTTAAGAAACCAATGTTATTGATCAATATTATTGGCAGCGCTTCTTAGATAGGAAGCGCTGCCCGGTTTCTGTTTTTGGCAGCGCTTCCTATCTAAGAAGCGCTGCCAAAAATATTGTTAGTAGCGTTTCTTAGCTAAGAAGCACTGCCCAGTTTCTGTTTCTGGCAGCGCTTCTTAATTAAGAAGCGCTGCTAATAATATCTTTGGCAGCGCTTCATAACTAACAAGCGCTGCCAATAATCTGTTTTTGACAGCGATTTGAACTGCCACCTGGGTTTTTTTATTTTAAGTGTCGCTAGTATAGAGGCTGTTCATAACCGCCTCTAAAGGCTGTTTTGAACCATCTCTAATCGCCTTTTTTGCACTAGTGGATTTATAGAGGGTCGGAGGGGCAAAATCATCATAAATGCCCAAAATCCCAAAATTTCTAGCGACGTAGTCAATCGGGCTGTGGTTCAGTCGATCGATAGGATGACAGTCGATCCACTACTTTATGTTTAAATGGCACAGTCTCTGTCGAGCAGCCAATTCAGGCTGAGGTAGTCGATCGACTGAATGGCCATTTATCGACTGTCAGGATGCTTCCGGCTCAGTTTTCTCATTTTCTACTGCAGCACACCCGCCAATCATCGTTCCTTGTACCCGATATGTTCCATTGGATATCTTCACTCATCCGTTCCATAGCGAGTCGATTGGAATTCCATAAGAGTGCACGGGTACCGCTTGGTCAATCTACGACCAAAAATATAAAAGCGAGTGAAAGTTTACAAAAATGTAATAGAAACTGCGCAAACGCTACAAAAACCTAAAACTAAAAAAATAGGCCTAATCAACTTCTAACACCCATAAATGCAAGCGAAACACATGCAAACGCGACTTAAAAAGGTAATATATATATATATATATATATATATGTACAAAAACGTGCAAATCAGCTATCCCACACTCAGAATGATTGCTTGTCCTCAAGCAAATTTAGTCTAGAACTAAGAAACTACCCCCGGATGATCCTAAACTAATGCACAATAACCTAAGTCGAGACGTCGCATGCTATAATGCTTGTTAGCTTGATCAAAGATGACGACAAGAATGCGTTGAACAAGAATATTTAGATTGACTTTTGGAACCTAAAAGTATTAGATAACCCTCCAAGTAGGTCTCCTCATCCCTGCCCCGGCTAAGGTCTATCCATGCTCGAACCGTTAATCGGCTCCCTACTAGCCTCAGTCATCTACAACTCTCTCTTACAATCAAAATCTAAAAGAGGAAAAAAAATGTGCAAGGGTTGCACATTTAACTTCAAGTACTTATATCGTATCCTTGTTTATTCATTTACCTTTTTTTTTTACAATACAAAGAGGGTTCAACGAATCCAATCACTCGTTGATACTAGCAACTTACAATATTTTCGATCGAACACATGGAGCAATTGACGACTCTAAAATTAGAAGAAAAATAACAAAACAAAAATTCCTATAGAGAATGTTCGATGACAAGGCTAGTTGAGGCACTAGTTCTAAATAGAGTTCAAGGATAGCACGAAGCTAAAGCGGAACAAAGTTTCCAACAAGTTAAGCTACCTAAGTCCACTACATCCGATCGACAATCTAAACTCCCTAACCAATTCATCAAAACCGCGCCACTTCGCCAAGGCTCAAACAAATATAACACACTCACTACTCAAATTATCACAAGCAAGTATACAATTAACTTAAAAGCTTAAGGGGAACCTAACCACCCCACACTCAAAACCTAAGAATGTCCACATTGCAAATTAAGCTAAAAAGAGGTAAAAAAAGTGTAAGGGAAAAAGAAAACGCCCCTATTCTCGATCTTGTGATTAAAAAGTCGTGCATAAGTCTTCTTCGGGAGTCGAGGCAAGATATCTACAAGTTATCAACAATAGGGGGTTGCAAAAACAAGATATGTACAAGTGAAAATATTTTTGGGATTTTTGAAATTTTTGTTTTGTTTGGATTTTATTTTATGAAGACATTTTTTTTTTTAGAATGGGGGGGGGGGGGGGGGGGAAGAGAATGACAAATAAAAAGAACATTGGCCAGTCGATCGGACTGCTTGCAGTCGATCGACAGCTTCCAGTCGATAAAACTACTCTTCACAATACCCGTGAGTCTCTGTCATTCAGTCGATCTAGCTGTCGATCGACTGCTTTCCAGTCGAGAGACTGCTCTGCTGCAGCCAATTCCCTGCTTTTGGTTGCTTCCTTCACCAAACCACCAAGATTGCTCCTTCAAAAATCGAAAAATGTTAGTTAAAGCTAATAAAAGAAAACATATGCACACAATAAATTAAAATATAAGAAAGAGGGTTAGAAATTCATGGGTTTCCTCCCATGTAGCATGTTTATTAAAGTCGTTCGCTTGACTATCCTTCCTCGATTAGGACTCGTTCGGGGGCACATCTCCCAAGTTCTCCTCCACTACGATCAATTGTGCCTCATCACTCGTGGAAAGCTCAGCAAAGTTGATCATGGATTTTGTTTCCCTTTCTTCCAAGTAAACGTACTGGAGATGAGTCGAAAGGGTCTTGGGCTCCGGCTTCGGTGTAGCAATCGGTTCCACGCTTTCTCTCTTTAATATCCCCATCACCCCCTTCGATAGAAATATTAGCCACTTTTCATCCTCGAATACCTCATCCTCAACTTCCTCATAAGCCTCCTCGACCACTTCTTCTATCGGGTCAACCATCGCACAATCGGCTTGAAAAGAAGAAGGGGAATGACACTTAAGTCGTGGATCGAAAAACTCACTATTTCCCCCAAAACTGAAAAATATCAACTTCCCATTCTTCACGTCTATTAAGGTGTTCGTGGTTGCCATGAATAGTCATCCAAGCAAGATCGCGTGCTCACGACTTTCATTGCTCACGGCTCAGTGCTAATACTAGGTTTGTGTAATGCTTATGTTGGATGTGGGTTTGGATAAAATGTTGATAATAGCGTATGAAAAAAATTAGAGATCGTCTAAGAGTAGTCAAGCAAATCAACGAGAAAATGTGGAACAAGCCGATGCGTCTAAATGACACACTCGTGCGAGTGATGTCATGTCAATGAGTAGCAAGCAAATTAAATAATCAACATCATGTTGGCAAAGACGATTGATGTCGATTTAAGCGTTGGCCACTGATATCAAATTATGTATCGTTGTAGTGCTAGAATATATGTATTGTAGTGCTTCTTAATGTCATGTATAAATGTTAATATCTATATGGTCTTTAAAATATTGTTCTAGATGTATAAAGAAAGTAGTTCTGTTTGAAAAACTAATAGCTATTATTTGGTTAAATTTTATACAGTTATTTGCATAAGGGGCACCATAATCAGATTAAATTCAAAACGAGTTATCTGCTAAAATAATTCTATATTCTTGGTTTTGATCCACGACAATGCTTATATTGAAGTTTAAGAATGATTTTTTTGTTCATTGATAATGCTTATCTGCATATGTTAAGGTAATGTTTTGGCATGACCGACGAAATGTATCTCTTGCTTCAGAAGTTATTTGTTGCACTTGTGCAGTAATAATACCGACATTGGACAGTTCATCGTGTTTATATCTCACTTTATGAGTCACTCGAAAGAAAGGATGTCCGTGTGAGTTATTCAAAATACGGATCTGATGTCACGACCAGTATGTCCAAGACGGTCATGCCAAAGCATGTATGAGTTAGTGTCACATAGTTCATTATTGGTGATGGCAGAGGGCTTCAATAATCAGTATAGTGATGAGGTATGACCCACTAGATTGAATCATTAATTTCTCTAAGATGCCTATTCCTTTCCATCATCACAGTGAGTTTCCAAGTGATAGCCATTGGCACGGATATCTTTAAAATTCAATAAGGTTCGATTTTCTCTTGGTGCATATAGAGCCTCTTTGACTGTTATCATTGTGCCATTTGGAATCAAGAATTTGACGGTTCCTCGCCCTTTGATAGGTTGGGATGTCCCAATCATCGTAGTTACAGATGAGTTATAAGGAATTAATTTACTGAATAATTGTCTATTCCTTGAAATTATGTGAGTAGTCCTACTATCAGCTAAGCACTCTTTTTCTACGCGCGACATTCCTTGCACAATAGATATCCGTTCTTAAAAGAAACAGATGTCTGAGAGATCCTTCGTCCTTCCCTAGTCCTTCTGTGCCTTTTTTGAGAGAGTAGAGAGAGGGAGCTGATTCGTGCTGGTAACGTGTAAAAGTAAAAGGAGAAAAGGTACTGAAAAAGAAAGAGAGGCGGAGAAAGATTAGGGTTCACATTAATCTAAGACCCCTTTATATATACTCTCATCAATAACTTGTTGATATAGACACACTAAATGTGTATTTCCACTAACAATAAAGTTATAATATAATCCTAAAATGGATATTACGAATAACAAAAGAATTAAATTGTTTTGAATTATTTATAAATCCACAAATAGCCAACACAATTTTCATTAATTTTTGTATTGCAATAAGATATAAACGGAGCTGGAGCATATAAATAATAGATTCATCGTTAATTAACAATCGATGTAATATGTGTATAACCATACATCGGTTAGATGAAGTCTAACTTAAAATGTTTATACACATACGTTGGTCAATAATAGAACGGATGTAAATGAACCTTATTTTAAATGTGAAGTAACTTCTTTTCCTTTTTTAGACGGTTTAGGTCTTCATTTTCCAGATGAATAGGCGTTGGTTTGATGTGAAGGGATTGAGATTGTTTGGGGTGACGAGTCAATTGTCAGGTGTTCATGTAAAGATTGATACCAATTTTTTATTTGAGAAATGTTTTCCCATCCTATGTGGAAGACTCTCACAAAGCTGAGTATGTTTTTCAAGAATCTCAACAGCAGAGTTATTGAGACCGATGATATTAGTTGTTTGGAATGTGATATTCCTCTATTTTTGTTTCAACTTGAAGAGATTTTTCTGCCTAATATTTTTTTGACTCCATGAAACATTTGCCGGTTGACTTAGTATATGAGGCTAGTATAAGTAAAGTTCAATATAAGTGGATGTATCCATTGTAGAGATTTTTTCGCAAACTGAAGGACAACGCGAGAACAAGGCTAGTGATGGGGGCTCGATGACAAACGGATATCTTATTGAAGAGTGTAAAATTAGAGGCTCTATGGATATCCGAATAATTCTCAGATTCACGATGTTGTTAATCAATGTTAACAACATCAGTTAACAATATCGACCAGAGTAACTTAAATTTATGCAGCGGAAATTAAAATACGAGAACACGTTTAAACAAATTCAGTTCACAAGTAAATACTTGTGAACTTGGGTGTACAAACCCGAAAACTATATTACTTTCACTTCATGTTCAATACACAATATAAAGTAATATATGAAAACTAAATATCAAGAAACTTGATACTAATTACTTGTTGCCGGAATAGCAAGATCTCTTTGGTTGGTCACGCAACTTCCAAGATCTTGTAACTCACAAACGTTGGCTCCAAGTAGTTTTCTTCTTCGTGTTCATCTTCCTTTCTTGTGCGTCTTCTTGCGTCTTTCGTCCTCCAAATATCCCGTGTGTAAAACTCTATAAAAACCATAACTCAAGTGTAGGAATACTTATGTCTTAAATAGAAAATTAAGAATCCTAAACTTGGTAAAATCCTAAAACAAATCCTAAGCACAATTTAGGAATAATTAAAGTCTTGTGTATAAACTAGGAAACATAAAATTCTCCTAAATCTAGTTTCCTAAATTATTTTGTGCCCAAGAAAGGCAAATAAAAAAATAGGAATTATTGCCAAGAATAAATTCCTCAACAATCTCCCCCTTTTGCCTTTCTGGACAAAACACTAAGACGCAAACACAAATGAAAATAAAACGAACTCCCCCTAAGATAGAAAAATCCCCCTAAACAAAACACCCAATGTTGTTAACATTCAAGCCAACATTACAAACCAATATCGTTCAAAAAAACTTATCAAAACAAACAGAGTAAAGGAACTTAATGACTTCGAATCCTCTTTGACCGTCGAGGAGATGTCGAAGTTCCTTCACCACTCTTCTTCCTCTTCTTCTTCTCCCTCAGTTTCATCATCTTCTTCAAAGCCTTGTTGCTCGCCCGTATTCGCTTACGCCTCTTCTCTTGAGCAAGGCTCGCCAAGGCTTCGACGGCAACAACATCGTCAACATTAACAGCATTCTCAGTTCCGGCAACATCAGCAACATCCTCATCATCCTCATCTTCTCCAGCAACATTTTCTCCCCCTAAGTTTGCGTCACTCTCTACGTTCGCGTCATCCTCTCCCCCTTTTTGACCAGAAAGGGAAAGGGCCTCCAACAGCGAACAACGAAGTGCCTGCAGCTTAGAAATCTGCAAATCTATGGAAGCAACATGCGCACGCAGGAGCTGTGCAGAAATGCGAACCATGTTGGGATCGTCCTTCTCAACATCACTATCAACATCAGCAGGGACAGGAGCCTGCCAAGGCAAATTGAGTACCCTAGCACCTATAGTTTGTTGGCCTCGAAAAGCAAACCAATCCGCATCACCAGTGAGCACATCATCTGGGTGAAGCGTCAGACCTTGGCTCTTCAATAGGCTGTAAATAAGAGAAGGAAAACACAACGAGGCAGCCGGCCTTGATGTGGCAAATTTAGTCACAATATCAAAAACATGATGTCCGAAACTGAATTTAACTCCCTTTCCAAGCTTGAACAAAAACTGGGCCTGAGGCCGAGTAGCAACCGTAGTGTTCCTGGAAGGGACCCAGTTTCAAAGTGCCACTTTTTGCATAATAGAAAACAAAGACGAGAGCCTAGTGCTCGGCAGTTGCTCAAACAACGAATGAACCATCCCACCTGATAAAAAAGACACAACCTCATCCATATCATCCACAGAAAAATTACCCCGGTGTGTAGTGGTGCCAAACAAATCATCAATTAATTCAGGGTAAAGGCAAACACTTTGCCACGCAGAAAAACTTTCCCATAGTTCACAGAACTTAAATCGACAATTGATGGCAGCATATTGGCATAGAACTCAAGAACGATATCTCTAACAAATGGAATGGCGGTAGAGACTGTGGAATACATACCATGAAATCGGAGGTAGGCTATCAGGTTGTGGCACTCAAACAGGTCAAAAGGCACTTTTCTCTCAGCGATCATATGGCGAGTTTGATAAACATCAAAAAGCTCAGCAGCCTCAGCGGTTAAAAATTTCTCGGAAAAGGGCTCCATGTCCTCAATCTCTGGTGAAGGAGTAGCAGCGCCAGATGAGGACTGGGAGTGATCACAGGCAGCCGAGGAGGACTGCGTGGGAGAATGCGATGGAGACGGGACAGATGCAGTGTGGGAGGACGAGACAGACTTTGAGTGACTCAATGTTGGTAAGGGACTACAAACATGACTACCAACATCATCCTTTGCAGCTGTCTTCTTTTTCTTCTTATCCTTTTTGAATGCAGCAAAGATCTCTTGCAAGGGCACATCCATTGAACAGTCAGGGGAATGTTCAAAAAGGCCTGTATCAAACTCAGGCAATGCAGCAGGAATTGGAGACTGCGGGGGAACATCAGAAGGCGACTTGGCGGAACTAGTAACCTCGCTGGTGATAAAATCCAGCACAGTGTATGGAGGCGAAGAGTACTCAGTAGCAGATGACTTGGGAGAGATCTTGACATTCGCCTGGCTCAGAGAAACACTGTCTTTTTTCTGGCCGGGTCTCCTGTCGGCTTTTCGTACAAGCTGCTTCCGGCGAGTCAACCTCTTCTTCTCCGGCAAACTAGGAGCAGAAGCAGACGGTGGCTCAACTCCGACAATCGGAGCAGTAGGCTCAAAATCATGATCATCGGGATCAGACTCCACAAAAACATCCTCCTGGAGGTTCATGTGTTCAATCGCCACGTGGCGACGCGGACCTGCTTTTCTCTTTGGGACCGCGGGCGGCACAACGCCGGGTGGGATGTTGCGCAGACGCCTGGACCGCTTTAGGGTAGGATTCCCAACGCGGCCAAAGGTCTCAGCCACAACAACTAAGTCGGGGTGGTTATCGACGTCAATCTCATTTCCGGGCTGTCCAGGGAACACCTGATTAACCGGCGTAGCATCGACCGGCGATGGAACAGGTACGACAGCAAGAGAATCAGGCGCATGCAAATCAGGCGGCGATGTTGATAGTGGTTGGCTTGAAGAGCTACCACCACCAATCTCTTCACGGATATCTAGGCCGCCTATCTTTGGATATGGCAACGGAATCTGGTCGCCAGAGCGGCGAACCTCCTCTGGTAGTTCAGGGACTGTCGGCGGTGGAGAGCTAGACATCCTGCAAAAAATCACAGACACACAGAACCAAGAATAGAAATTCGATAGAATTGGAGAGAAGAAAGGAGTCTGAGAGTTGTAATTCGAAAGGGGTTTGGAGATTGTGATCAAACGGTAAAAAGAAATCAGCCTTTTAATCCCCCAAAAAGTGACCGTTGAAAGAGGGGAGAGAAAGAGTAAAAAAAATAAAAGGAAAATTCCCTAAAATCCTCACCGGTTGATTTTTAGGAATAAAACACGATTTTTAATTTCTTTTTTTTTTGTTTAAGGCAACACTCCTCCTCAAAATAGGCTTCATAACCACAAAAACCGCCCCACAA
The DNA here is from genome assembly GCA_014905375.1 of Phtheirospermum japonicum. Lineage (NCBI taxonomy): Eukaryota > Viridiplantae > Streptophyta > Magnoliopsida > Lamiales > Orobanchaceae > Phtheirospermum > Phtheirospermum japonicum. The sequence continues at coordinate 400,012 of BMAC01000641.1, read as the reverse complement.
ACTTTACTCATTATTCCTCGTTTTTTTTAAAAGAAAATTGTACGACTTGATCTACAAAATAGGCCGAAAATACAATGCTGATTTTAATGAACCATCAGCACAGTTGTACCTATCTTGTGCAATGTTACCTTTCACTCACCAAATTTACCTCATTATTACCTGTCCAGCCGTCCGATTATAACTCCCTTGAAACACTTGGTTAGCTCAATTCAAAACAAAATTAAGAGATTTCAAGCAAGACAAAAAACACAAGAAACATAACGCACAGTAAGATGGCATCTTCACAAAGTATGAATGTCCTACGGGATGCCTAAAAAACATGACCTAAAAGGTTAAAACAGAACACATTATGATTTCAGTGTTTTGATCCAATGTTGCTTTTTATTACTAACAACATTATAAACCAACATTGCCTTAGGTGAAGTCAATGGAAACTTACCCCTTAAACCAAGTTAATGACTACGTCAAAATCTCTCAAGAAGGCGAATTTTAAAGATTGGAGCATTTTGGGTCCAGATTTTCTTCATCCTTGAAGGGATTTAAATCTTTTAATCTTCAGCAATTGCTGTTAAACACCTCTTGTTTTTGGACCTGGGAGAAAACCAGTTTCTGCGGGCAAGTTCCACAATCACCTAATTTCCAAGAGGTTGGTCCTTTTTGTCATT
>BMAC01000641.1:369508-392089 GCA_014905375.1 Phtheirospermum japonicum | reverse complement strand
ATTTTCTTCAGGGCCGTCTGGAGGAAGAAGTTTACATGGCACAACCACCCGGTTTTGTTGATGTCAAGTACCCAGGTTATTTATGCAAGCTTAATCGTGCCATATATGGTCTCAAGCAGGCACCTCGTGCCTGGTATGTAGAACTTAAACGGTTCTTAATTGACATGGGCTTCGTCAACTCGCGGTCGGATACGTCTCTATTTGTTTTTCGTCACTCGTGGTATTACAGCCTACTTTCTTGTCTACGTGGATGATTTGATTCTCACGGGTAGCGACTCAGCCTTTCTCAATCGTGTTGTTGACGCACTTGCCACTCGTTTTTCGATCAAAGACTTGGGCGCTCTCTCTTATTTTCTTGGCATTGAAGTCTTGTCCGACTCCCGCGGCTGTATTTTATCTCAACGCAAGTATATCATTGATCTCCTAGCAAGACATGGTATGCTTGATGCGAAACCGGTTCCTACACCGCTTGCACCAACCATACGTCTTCGATTGGCCGACGGCTCTGGGTTAGTCGATTCTACACGGTATCGGAAAGTTGTTGGCGCTTTACAGTACCTTCTAATTACTCGTCCAGACATTGCATTTGCAGTGAATAAACTATCACAATTCATGCACTCTCCTACTAGTATTCATTGGGGAGCAGTGAAACGACTCCTTCGGTACCTGAATGGTACTCGTCATGTTGGGCTTCGTCTTCGTCCTCACCAATCGTTTGATCTTCATTGCTTCTCTGATGCTGACTGGGGAGGGGATAGCGATGATCGCTCTTCTACTGGTGCCTATGTTGTCTTTCTTGGTCCTAATCCGATCTCTTGGAGCTCCAAGAAAAAACGCTCGATTGCTCGGTCCTCGACAGAAGCCGAATATCGGGCCATTGCGGCAGCTTCTGCTGAAGTTCAATGGCTTCGGTCGCTTCTAAGTGAGTTACATGTGGAGTTACCTTCTACTCCAGTGGTGTACAGTGAAAATCTTGGGGCCACTTACGTATGTGCTAATCCAGTGTTTTACTCACGTATGAAACACATAGCTATACATTTTCACTTTGTTCGTGACTTGGTTCAGTCCTCTCAGTTACGAGTTTCTCATATCTCTTCTTCTGATCAGCTAGACGATGCCCTAACCAAGCCACTGCCATCTCCTCGTCTTCGTCTACTCATGTCCAAGATTGGTGTTTCTGTCGGCGCACCATCTTGAGGGGGCCTATTAGGAGATATTAGGAGATATTATATTAATATGATATTATATTATTTGATTCCTGTATTAATTATTTTATTATCTTTAGGAGATATTATTTTATTTGATATTATATTATTTGATTCATGTAATTATTGTACCTTGTATAAATACCCCTATTGTAATGATAATGTTTATCAATCCAATTATTCTATTCTCACAGTGTGGACCAGAGTAATTTGGTGGAACTAATCTTGTGTTAATCTTTCAAGGTAAACAGGAATGTTCGGTGATCGAAGATTTCTTAACACTCTAAATTAAGAAATTGCCTCCGCAATATTACGGAGTCAATTGTAGAGCGATAAGTTGTTTCCCGAGTCGTGTCTCTCGAGGATAGATGTTATCGCCAATTGGTGTTTTTAGTTAATCTTTTGTTAATCTAGATTACAATGATTTACTCTAAGAAAGCAATAAGTCATTTGACTGGGTTTCAATTTTTAATGCTATTGCTTGAATTGAAAGGAAAACTTGAAAACACTAGCTAAGGCAAAGGATAATGAATATTAAAAATTTGCTTGAAAGTATCTAATTTAAGGAAATTAATTAAAACTTATAACTATTTAAAAACTACTAAAATAGGAAAAGTTTGCAAATATTTAAAAGAGAAAATGGAGGGAAGTCAAGCTTCAAAACTTTAAAGAGTTTTCTTMTTCAAAGAGCATTGAAAATGTTGAAATCAACTTAACTAAGGAGGTAAGTCCCATTTGTCTTTCAAAGACCAAAGGTTTGTTTAGACAAATGGGGCAAAAAGTTACAAAAGAGGGCTTCAATGGAGTTTATGCAAGAAGAAGTTCAAAAAGCTAGATGATTATGTGGAGAATTTGAAATGCAAGGAAAAACAACATAAGCTAAAATCTAATAACCAACCCAAAATCAATCACAACAACACAAGAACAACACACAATTTAAAGGAGAAAGATTACTACCAATTTCACTCCAAACAAACTTCAAGGTTTATCTTAGAATCTTCAAAAGTTAGAGAAAGCTTCACCAAAATAACTTCAACACAAGATGGAAATGCTACCTTCTCCAACAACTTACTATGTAAATCTAACTAAAACTAATTAAACTAACTTACTCTATGAATTATAACTAGGGTTTAAGAAGCAATGGAATGGTAGAAGGTTTGGAGGAGTTTGAACAAGCTCAAAATCAACCAAGGAGAGAATAAAATAATTGGGAAAAGGTTGGGGATTTATAAAGAGGGTCGTAGGGGTAAAATCATCATAAATGCCAAAAATCCTAAAATTTCCTGCGACGCAGTCAATCAGGCTATGGTTCAGTAGATCGACAGGATGACAGTCGACCCATTGCTTTTTGTTCAAATGGCACAGTCTCTATTGAGCAGCCAATTCAGGCTGAGACAGTCGATCGACTGAATGGCCGTTTATCGACTTTCTGGCTGCATCCAGCTCAGTTTTCTCATTTTCTGCTGCAGCACGTCTGCCAGTCATCGTTCCTTATTCCCGATATGTTCCCTCGGATGTCTTCACTCGTCCGTTGCAAAGCGAGTTGAGTGGAAGCCATAAGCGTGCACGGGTCTCGCTTGGTCAATCTACGGCCAAAAACATAAAAGTGAGTGAAAGTTTACAAAAATGTAATAGAAACTGCGCAAATACTACAAAAACCTAAAACTAACAAAATAGGCCTAATAAACTCCTAACACCAGTAAATGAAAGCGAAACACATGCAAACGCGACTCAAAAAGGCAAAAAAAAATAAATACGTATAAAAACGTGCAAATCAACTACTCCACACTCAGAATGATTGCTTGTCCTCGAGCAAATTTAGTCTAGAACTATGAAATTACCCCCGGATGATCCTAAACTAATGCACAATAATATAATTCGAGACTTCGCATGCTATAAGGCTTGTTAGCTTGATCAAAGATGACGACAAGGATACGTTGACCTAGAAAGTTTAGGTTGAKTTTTGGTACCTAAAAGTATTAGATAACCCTCCAAGTAGGTCCCCTCATTCTTGCCCCGGCTAAGGTCTATCCATGCTGTGAGTATAATTGTAATTCCTCAATTGAGGAGTATAGACTATTATTCACGTATATATAATTACAGTTACAACAATTAAGATACGTAAAAAAGGAAATCAAATATACACAAATATATGCAAAGATATGACAACTTCATTAAGAATCTTCTAGGTCGTCTACTTTAACACCCCCCGTCAAGCGTTGCGGTAGAGGAGCCACGCAAAGCTTGGATCTGAAAAAATCAAACAAAGGACGTGGAAGACCCTTTGTAAAAATGTCAGCGAGCTGCAGGTGAGAGGGAACAAACTGAGTTGATAGACGATGAGAAGCAACTAGTTCACGAACAAAGTGATAGTCAATGTCAATGTGCTTTACTCGTTTGTGAGCAACAGGATTTTGTGACAGAAAGATCGCACTTTTTCTATCACAAAGCAAGACCAGAACTGAAGAGGGAAGGGCTCGTAACTCGCGAAGAAGATGGGTTACCCAGATGACCTCGGAAGCAGCATTGGACATGGCCCTATACTCAGACTCACAACTGGAACTTGCAACAGTAGGTTGCTTCTTAGCACTCCAAGAGACGAGATTGGGCCCCAAGTAGATAGAATAACCATACGTTGAGCGACGAGTGTCAAGACAGTGAGCCTAATCACCATCAGAATAAGCAAGCAAAGTGGTTGTGCCGTGAGTGAAGGATAAGCCGAGATCCAAAGTCCCTTTCACATAACGAAGGATGCGTTTAACAGATTGAAAATGAACAGTAGTGGGGGCACACTGAAACTGACTAACAGAGTTAACGACAAAAGATATATCAAGACGAGTGATCGTCAAATATTGTAAGGATCCCACCAAAGAACGATACAGAGTAGGATAAGAAAAGGCTCTACCATCCACCCGAAGAACGTCAGTTGGAGACAAAGGAGTGGAGATAGGCTTGGCCTGAAGGATGTCAGCCCGATCAAGAATATCCCGAGCATACTTAGACTGACTTAAGAATAGCCCGGTATCGGAGTAAGTGACCTCAAGACCCAGAAAATAATATAAGCAACCAAGATCTTTTAGAGCGAACTCTCGACGAATACGAGAAATAAGTTTCTCCAAAAGAGAAGAATCGTTACCAGTGACCACAATGTCGTCCACATAAATCAACAAATAAATGAGAGAAGCACCACTGTGGAAAATGAATAAGGATGTGTCGGCCTTACTCCAAGTGAAACCCAAAGATATGAGAAAATCACTAAAACGGTGAAACCAAGCTCGATGGGCTTGTTTTAAGCCATAAATTGCCTTTTTGAGACGACAAACATACGAGGGACGCGTTGGATCAACATATCCTATAGGTTGCTCCATAAAAACGGGTTTGTCAAGAAGGCCATGTAAGAAAGCATTGTTGACGTCTAATTGCCGAAGTGGCCAATGCTGCATGACGGCGATGGAGAGAACAATACGAACAGTGGAGGCTTTGACTACAGGACTGAAAGTGTGTGTGTAATCAAAACCTGGAATCTGCGTGAAACCCTGGGCCARGAGACGAGCCTTGTGGAGATCAACGGAACCATKTGCCAAGAATTTAGTGCGGTAAACCCACTTAGAACAAACGATGTTTGAYCCCGCGGGGCGAGGTACGAGTTCCCACGTATTATTGGTCAGCAAGACTTGAATTTCAGCATCCATAGCAGCCACCCATTCAGGCTTCTTGAGAGCAGTTTTAATGCCTTTTTGAACAGGGGCTGAGTGAAGAGCATGTAAAAGAGCATTATGAGCCAAGAAAGCATGAGACGGAGGATGCTTGATTTTAAATATATCGTCCTTGGAGCGAGTACGCATGGGATGAGAGATGCCCAAGGGAGCAGTAGAGGAACCCGAGACCGGCTGTTGCTACGACGTCGCAGGAGATAAGGGCAGAACGAACTGTAGAGTGGCTGGATGAGGATCGGCTTACTACTGGAGAGCCGGACGTGGAGGCGGAGCCACCAGGTGAGTCGGTGGTGCTGCTGGTGGAGGGTCAGCTAGAGGATTCCCCGGAGGTAGGGAAATGGTAGACGGACATAGCGAAAATTACGAAGAGCCAACGGGGACCGAGACAGGTGGTTCGGATGGGGTGGCCAATGTAGGAGCCTGGGGCGTTGGATCCAGAAAGGCTGAAAATTCAAGAGTGTCAACGGGATTTTTTGCTGAAGAAGCCGAGAATGGCAAGCAACTTTCGTCAAAACGAGCATGCCGAGTGATATAATGCTTGGAAGAGACAGGATCAAGGCAAACAAACCCCTTGTGGCGAGAACTGTAACCAAGGAAAACACAAGGAACACTTCTGGGAGAAAATTTATTTGCAGCATAATCTCGTAAGCATGGATAAACTCGACACCCAAATATATGAAAATAATCATATGCAGGAGCAATGGAAAAAAGTAATTCAAAAGGTGATTTGTTCTCAAGAATAGCAGTAGGTAACCTGTTGATAATATGAGCAGCTGTAGAGGACGCCTCAACCCAATAGGACAAGGGAACAAATGCATGAAACAACATGGATAACCCCGTCTCAGTGATGTGATGGTGATTTCGTTCAGCCCTGCATTTTTGAGCAGGAGTATATGGGCAAGAAACAAAATGACGAATACCACAGTCACGAAATAAGCTCTGCAATTTATGATTGGTGAATTCAGTGCCCCCGTRGCTTTGAAATGACTGAATTTTGCAGGAAAATTGATTTTGAACTAAAGCTTGAAACTGGAAAAAAAAATGGAGTTAAAATCCGATTTCAAGCGTAACGGAATCAACCACGTAAACCTTGAAAAATCATTAATAAACAGGGCATAATACAAATATCCATTATGAGAACGCACGGGTGCCGGACCCCATAAATCACAATGAATTAATTGCAAAACACGAGATGCTCTTTTATTATTGAGAGAGTACGGCAAATGTTTGATTTTGCAAAGCTGACAAGATGAACAAATAGTAGGCATCGGTAATAATGAGGTAACCGATAACAAGCCCAATTTATTTAATAATGAAATAATAGAAAAGTTGGCATGCCCTAAACGACGATGCCAAAGTTCAAAAGAACCARGAAGCTTCTTGGTTCGTAAGGCCGCAACAAGAGCAGAGTGTCCGTGATCCAAAATGTAGAGGCCATCTTCACGACGACCCTTAGCCAAAAGCATCCCTGTTTTCTCTGTCTGAAATTCAAAGCATTGATCAGTAAAAATAACTTTAACCAGATAATCATGTGTTAGTTTACTGACAGAGAGCAGGTTCTTGGTGATGTGAGGCACAYCCAATACATCCAATAAAGATAAATCACGAGAGACATTTAACTGACCAACATGGGAAATATTTAATTTATCGCCATTACCGACTATGACGTGATCTGAACCAGAATACGGCGAGGAATGAGTAAGCGAGGAGGAATCGTTGGTCATGTGGGCAGAAGCGACCGTATCGATGTACAAGTCAGAAGTTGTGTTGGGGGCCAGAGAGCAGGAGGAATTGAAGGCCTCCGCGAGATTGGATTGGCGTGAGGAAGAGGCGGAAGTATAACGTTCAGGGCAGGCAGGGGCATAGTGGCCTTCTGCCTTACAAATTTGACAACAAGGTGGAAATCGTCCCTTTCCCCTTCCGTGCGATTTAGATGAACCACGGCCCCTAGAGACAGAAAATGGGAGGCGAGAAGAGCCATCGTGTCCGCTGCTGGAACCTCCACGACCACCAGATGAAGAGGAGCGAGAAGCGGCAAAGGCAGGCTGAGAGGCAGCAGAGCCTGAGTCGAGTGCTCGGGTGAACAGATCGTGGGATTCCACCATGGCTGCGGAAAATTCCTTCAATTCAACACTCACTCTTCAAGCCATGACCCACATGGTAACTATCAAATTAAAATCTACCAACTACTTGATGTGGTATGGTCAGATTCATCCCCTTCTCTCCACACAAAAATTTCTCCCTTTTGTTGATGGTTCTCGCTCTTCCCCATCAGAAACCATCGTCGTAAACGGGACCTCCTCTCCAATCRTGCGTACATCGACTAGCTAGAGAAGGACCCGATCGTGCGCGTCTTCATCGTCTCCAAACTCACTGAAGAGGCGATGGCTCTCGTGGTCGGATGCTCCACTTCGCACGCCGTATGGACCACACTTACAACTGCTTTCAATCAAACCTCCAAGGCACGAGAATTGCGCCTCAAAGACGAACTCCAGTTCTTGAAGAAGAGCGCTCGCTCCAGTTCTTGAAGAAGAGCGCTCGCTCCATCGCAGACTATGGGGTGGTTTTCAAAAATCTTTGCGATTAATTGGCGTGCATGGGACGGCCAATCGATGAGACCGATAAATCCCACTGTTTTCTTCGTGGGTTAGGAGCCGAATTTCAGATTTTCTCAGCCTCCATGATAAAAAAGAAATATATGCGAAGATATGACAACTTCATTAAGAATCTTCTAGGTCGTCTACTTTAACACATGCTCGAACCGTTAATCGGCTCCCTACTACTCTCAATTATCTACAACTCCCTTTAACAATCAAAATCTAAAAGAAAAAAAAAAGAAAAAAATGTGCAAGGGTTGCACGTTTATTGCGTAATAACTTCAAGAACTTATATCAATCGACGCCCGACCCTCGTGGTTCTACGACGCCGAGACGCACCCCTCGCCCCCTRGGCCAAATTACGACGCCTCGTCGCTTCGCGTTTCTAACCGAAAGAGTTGATCGATCGATCGTATCTTCTAAGTTGGTCGAATCACACGACACGTGTGGATACGCACGTGCTCATTGATATTTTTCGATCGAAATTGGGTCAAAACCACCCCCACATGCCTAAGATGATAGGATTTATTTCATTTTTACAGTTTTTTTTAAATAATTGAAAATTCCYAGGGGATTGATTTTCCCTCGGTTTGAGACCGAGGGAAAACCACATCCCTTGGTTTGAAACCGAGGGAAAATCAATCCCCTCGGTTTTAATTCAATTTAAAAAAAAATTAAAAAATGCGTACTAACGATCGACGCCCGACCCCGTGGTTTCGGGATGCCAAGACGCACTCCTCCCTGCCCCGTTCGTAAATTCTTGGGTTTTTTTTCTATTTTTTTACTAATTTTTTTATTTTTTTGAGTTTTTTCTATTTTTCATTTTAAAATCGTAAAAAARATAGAAAATGCGTAGTTATCGATCGACTCCCGACCCTCGTGGTCCCACGACGCCGAGACACACCCCTCCCCGCCCCGTTCGTAAATTCTTGAGTTTTGTTTATATTTTTTACTATTATTTCTATTTTTTCCTTCTTTTCCATTTTTTTCTATTTTTCTTATTTTATAAATAATTGAATAAACTAAGGTTTTATATTTCTCTCGGTTTCAAAACCGAGGGAAGGCTTGGTCCCTCGGTTTGAATCCGAGGGAAAAGTAAACCCTCGGTTTGTTTTTCAATTTTTTAAAAATAAAAAATTGAGGGAATGGATTTCCCTCGGTTTCAAACCGAAGGTTTCACCGGTCCCTCGGTTTGACTCCGAGGGAAAACACTCCCCACGGTTTTTGTGATTTTAAAAAAAAAATAACAAAATTTCGAAGGAAATTCTTACCCCTCGGTTTTTCGAGGACTATTTCCCTCGAAAAACATTGCCCTCGAAAATCCTTTGGCATTTCCATCGGTGATTATGGAGGCAAATATTGGCACTGTATTTCCAAGGGAAAATCCGAGGGAAAGTATTTTTCTCGAAAAAACCGAGGGATATTGTACTCTCTCGGTTTTTCCCTCGAAAATTTTGAGGGGAAACATTTTCATCGATTTTTCTCTCGAAAAACTGTTGTTTATTTTGTAGTGACAATAACCTAATTCAAGATGTCGCATGCTATAATGCTTGTTAGCTTGATCAAAGATGACGAAAAGGATGCGTTGACCTATGAAGTTTAGATTGACTTTTGGAACCTAAAAGTATTAGATAACCCTCCAAGTAGGTCCCCTCATCCTTGCCCCGGCTAAGGTCTATCCATGCTCGAACCGTTAATCGACTCCCTACTAGCCTCAATCATCTACAACTCTCTTTAATAATCAAAATCTAAAAAAAAATAAAAAAAAAGTGTGCAAGGTTTGCACGTTTATTGCGTAATAACTTCAAGGACTTATACCGTATCCTTGTTTATTCCTTTTACCCTTTTTTTTACAATACAAAGCGAGTTCAACGACTCCGATCACTCGTTGATACTAGCAACTTACAATATTTTCGATCGAGCACATGGAGCAATCGACGACTCGAAAATTAGAAGAAAAATTACAAAAGAAAAATTCCTATAAAGAATGTTCGATAARGAGGCTAGTTGAGGCACTAGTTCTAAGTAGAGCTCAATGATATCACGAAGCTAAAGCGGAACAAAGTTTCCAACAAGTTAAGATACCTAAATCTACTACATCCGATCGACAATCTAAACTCCCTAACCAAATCATCAAAATCGCGTCACTTCGCCAAGACAAACCCTAACCACCCCACACTCAGAACCTAAGAATTCTCATCATTGCAAATTAAGCTAAAAAGCGGTAAAAAGAGTAAGGGAAAAAGAATATGCCCATATTCTCGAGCATGTGATGATGCAGTCGTGCATAAGTCTTCTCCGGGAGTCGAGGCAAGATATCTACAAGTCATGAACAATAGGGGGTTGCAAAAACAAGACATGTACAAATGAAAATTTTTTTGGGGTACTCGAAATTTCTGTTTTGTGTGGATTTTATTTTATGAAGACATTATTTTATTTTATTTTTTTATTTTTTTTTTAGAATGGGGAAGGGGGATAAAAGAGAATGACGAATCAAAAGCACATTGGCAGTCGATCAACCACTTGTAGTCGATCGACAACGTCCAGTCGATCGATTGCCCTTCACAATACCCGGTGAGTCTCTGTCGTTCAGTCGACCGACTGCTGCAGCCAATTCCCTACTTTTGGTTGCTTCCTTCCCCAAACCCCCAAGATTGCTCCTACAAAAATCGGAAAACGTTAGTTAAAGCTAATAAAAGAAAAGATATTCACACAATCAATTGAAATATAAGAAAGAGGGTTAGAAAGTCATGGGCTTCCTCCCATGTAGAGCGTTTGTTTAAAGTCGTTCGCTTGACTTCCTTCCTAGATTAGGACTCGGTTGGGGGCACATCTCCCAAGTTCTCCTCCTCTACGATCAATCGTGCCTCATAACTCGTGGAAAGCTCAGCGAAGTTGATCATGGACTTTGTTTCCCTTTCTTCCAAGTAAATATACTGGAGATTACTCGGAAGGGTCTTGGGCTCCGAATTTGGTGTAGTAATCGGTTCTACGCTTCCTCTCTCGATTATCCCCATCACCCCCTCCGATATAAATGTTACTCACTTATCATCCTCTAAGACCTCATCCTCAACTTCCTTATAAGCCTCATCAACCACTTTTTCTACCGGGTCAACCATCGCACAATCGACTTGAAAAGAAGAAGGGGAATGACACTTAAGTCGTGGATCCAAAAACTCACCATTTCCCTCAAAATCGAAAATATCAACTTCCCATTCTTCACGTCTATCAAGGTGTTCGTGGTTGTCATGAATGGTCGCCCAAGCAAGATCGCGTGCTCACAACTTTCATTGCTCACGGCTCAGTGCTAATACTAGGGTCGTGTAATGCTTATGTTGGATGTGGGTTTGGTTAAAATGTGGATAATAGGGTATGAAAAAATTACGGATCGTCTAAGAGTAGTCATGCAAATCAACGAGAAAGTYTGGAACAAGCCTAAACGTCTAAATGACACACTCGTGCGAGTGATGTCATGTCAATGAGTAGCAAGCAAATCAAATTATGAATAACGTGTGGGCAGAGACGATTGATGTAGATATAAGTGGTGGCCACCGATATCAAATTATGTATGGTTGTAGTGCTAGAATATATGTATTGTAGTGTTTCTCAATGTCATGTATAAATGTTAATATCTATTGCCAATATATATATGGTCTTAAAAAGGTTGTTTTAGTTATATAAAGATAGTAGTTCTGTTTGAAAAGCTAATAGCTATTATTTGGTCAAATTTTATACAGTTGTTTGCAAAAGGAGCACCACAATCAGATTAAAGTCAAAACGAGTGACCTACTGCAATAATTCAATATTCTTGGTTTTTATGCTTATATTGAAGTTAAAGAATGATTTTTTTGTTCATTTTGCATATGTTAAGGTAATGTTTTGGTATGACCGACGAAATGTATCTCTTGCTTCAGAAGTTATTTGTTGCACTTGTGCAATAATAGTACCGACATTCGGCAGTGCATCACGTTTATATCTCACTTTATAAGTCACTCGAAAAAAAGGATGTCGGTGTGAGTTATTCAAAATACATATTATCATGTCACGACCAGGATGTCCAAGACGGTCATGGCAAAGCATGTATGAGTCAGTGTCACATAATTCATTATTGGCGATGGCATAAGATTCAATAATCTGTATAGTGATGAGGTATGACTCACTAGATTGAATCATTAATTTTTCTGAGATGCGTTTTCCTTTCCATCATCACAATGAGTTTTCAAGTGATAGCCGTTGGCATGGATATCTTTAAAATTCAATAAGGTTCGATTTTCTCTTGGTGCATATAGAGCCTATGTGACCTGTTATCATTGTGCCATTTGGCATCAAGAATTTGATAGTTCTTCGCCTTTTGAAAGGTTGAGATGTCCCAATCATCGTAGTTACAGATGAGTTATAAGGAATTAATTCACTGAATAATTGTCTATTCCTTAAAATTGCGTGAGTAGTCCTACTATCAGTTAAGCACTCTATTTCTTCGCGCGACATTCCTTACACAATAGATACGATCCGTTCTTAAAAGAAATAGATTGTCTGAGAGTTCCTTCGTCCTTCCCTAGTCCTTTTGTGCTTTTTRTGAGAGAGTAGAGAGAGAGAGCTGATTCGTGTTGATAACGTGTAACAGTAAAAGGAGAAAAGGTACTGAAAAAAAAGAGAGGCAGAGAACGATTAGGGTTCACATTAATTAAAGACCCCTTTATATATACTCTCATCAAAAACTTGTTGATAAAGACACACTAAATGTGTATTTCTATTAACAATAAAGTTATAATATAATCCTAAAATGGATATAACGAATAACAAAAGAATTAAATTGTTTTGAATTATTTACAAATCCACAAATAGCCAACAAAATTTTCATTAATTTTTGTATTACACTAAGATATAAACGGAGCTCGAGCATATAAATAATAGATTTCATCGGTTAATTAACAAAATCGATGTAATATGTGTATAACCATACATCGGTTAAATGAAGCTAACTTAAAATGTGTATACACATACGTTGGTCAATAATAGAACGGATGTAAATTAACCTTATTTTAAATGTGATGTAACTTCCTTTCCTTTTTTTAGACGTTTTAGGTCTTCACTTTTCGGATGGATAGGCGTTGCGTTAATGTGAAAGGGTTGAGATTGTTTGGGGTGACGAGTCAACTGTCAGGTGTTCATATAAAGATTGATACCAATTTCTTTTTGAGAAATATTTTCCCATCCTATGTGGAAGGCTCTCGCAAAGCTGAGTATGTTTTTCAAGAACCTCAACAGTAGAGTTATTGAGACCGATGATATTAGTTGTTTGGAATGTGGTATTCCTCTATTTTTGTTTCAACTTGAAAATATTTTTTCGCCTAATTTTTTTGACTCCATGAAACATTTGTCAGTTGACTTAGCATATGAGGTTAGTATAGGTAAAGTGAAATATAAGTGGATGTATCCATTGTACAGATTTTTTTCTCAAACTCGAGGACAACGCGAGAAACAAGGCTAGCGTTGGGGGTTCGATAACAAACGGATATCTTATTGAAGAGACGTCAACATTCACTTTGTACTGTTTTGAAGATCTTGTTTTAAAGTAAAGAAAATGGTGAAACGATGATGATGACATTTTTTCGGTATTTAAAAAATATGGTGAAACATTTGCAACATCGAGAAAAAGAATCTTGCGTTGAATAAATTCACAAGTAGAAATAAATAATAAAAAAATTGATATTTAATTTTGAAATGAACACGTGTCCCTGTTTAATTGTTATACACACTCTAGCCAACAATATCAACATAATTACATATATAATTAATTAATGTTAATAATTTGTTGCCATGAACGTGATTCCTTCGTCTAATTCTTCCTGGACCAAGAATACAAAGGTGGAATGCTCTGCTCGTTCCTGAAGAAATTGCCCGGATCAACCTTAGTCTTCACTCGCACCAATCTCTTGAAATTATTCTTAAAGTACCTAAAACCCCACACGCTGGCTCGCGCATAGCTTGTGTTGCCATCATTATTAACACCTAAGTCAAGATCTCTATAGTTGACATAGGCAGCCCTCGGAGACTTGGAAACAAAAGGCGCTAGGTACGCGTACGTCCTCCTCATCCAGTTTATATGCCTTTCCGACGCTGCCTCACCCGATTCATTCCAATTCACCAAATGTAGAATTTTGTACAAATTGTTCGCCCTGTGAGGGAACGGAAGGGCGGACTCCGAAACTTCACTCATTCGTCCGCCGTATGGGACCCAGACCATCTCCGCCCTATCAGCTTCCGCTTGGCCCCACAATCTCCACAATCCTTCAAATCCTTGTTCCGGGATGGGCTCCTGCACGTAATCCGATTTCCCCTTGAAAATCCAATTCGAAAGAGCAACTCTACTGGTCAACACGTCCGTTGACCCCTCGATCGGGTAGCCCGCGAACAAAAGAGTCGATTGTACCCAACTCACTTCGTTACAATCTTCTCTTCTGACGCCCAGCTCCGGAAACCTTTGTTGCAACAACGGCATTAATCTATCCACCCCGCCGAGGAATAGCGATGTGAACGTGGCTTGTATCGTATTCCTCTCTCCCGAGTCGCTCGTGTTCACTTTTCTAAATATTACCACAATTAGTAAGTCGTTCGGGAGATTGGGAGCTACGTATTGCCATCGGTGAATAAGTTCGGTCGCATTTTGATCCAATGTTCTACTCACGGCGAATATTGTTACGGTCTCGGGGACACGAACCAATCGGATTTTCCATGCGGTGATGACTCCGAAGCTAGCTCCTCCGCCACCTCGAATGGCCCAAAATAGGTCCTCGCCCATTGACTTTCTATCGAGAATCGTTCCGTTGACATTGACGAGCCTCGCGTCAATTACGTGATCGGCGGCAAGGCCGAATTTTCTCAGCATCGGTCCGTACCCTCCGCCGCTAATGAACCCGCCTAGACCGACGGTGGGGCACCCGCCCGCGGGAAACGCGAGCGTTCTGCTAGCTTGACTTATGGTGTAGTAGAGTTGACCGATGGTCGCGCCGGTTTGGACCCACGCGGTTTCTTGTTGGAGGTCAATTGCTATTTCGCTGAGGTTGACCAAATCGAGGATTATAAACGGCACATGGAGCGTTCGGTAAGAAAGTCCCTCGTAGTCATGGCCACCGCTTCGAGTTCTAATTTGCAATCCATTGTCTCTTGCACAGAGCACGACGTCTTGGATTTGGAACTCGTGCAATGGCGTGACTATTAGTAGAGGTCTACGAGTGGAGGAGGATGTGAATCTAGGGTTTCGTATCGAGGATTGTAGGACGGATAAGAACGAGGAGTTGTTTGGGGTGTAAACAATGTTGGAAATCGAGGTTCGATTATCTGAACGAACGGAAAGGCATGCAATAAAATCGTCGTGGCGGTCGGCATAAGCTTTCCAAGTGCAAATAAAGATTAAAAGGAAGGTAAAAACAAGATTAATAATATTAGGAGTCTTCATTTGTGCTGATTTTCGGGTTTGGATGTGAGAGATACAATTAGCAAAGGCTCTTTTTATAGTTAGTGAGAAATGGGAGGAATAAAATAATGTTATTCTCATTAAGTCGGTAAATTTTGAATATCAAAGCACACGTATTAGAAGGGTGTTAGAAATGTTCAGCTTTTGAATAATTTTTCTTGTTCACATTTTTTAGGTCAGTTATATTATAAATTTAGGTTGTAAACAGAAGTCTTTCTCCGATATTTTAAATTTTTATTAGTCTTCCTGCTGGGATTTCCTGATTCAAGATTGAGAAAACAGAGTTGGTCTTTTGTTGAAAACACACTGCTTGGTTCAACTTCTCCAAACCCATGAAAAGCGTGTGGTCTGTCATTTAATTAAACCATTTGACATTTAATTGCCATATTGCACATCTGACGTCGCCTGGACGTCTCCAGCCATACTGAAATAGTAAAAGACTAAAATGACCCTCTTTATTGTGTACAATATCACTGAAACAGTCATCCATTGTTTTTGTTTCTTTCTGGTATTCTGTTTTGGCAGCCGCCGTAAGGTTTAGAGTTTCGTTGACTCTGCTTTATTGTGGATTTGRTTTTCGTAGCAGTAAAATGATGTTTAACAAATATTAATCCGTGATATAATCAAAGGCTTTCCGATATAATCAAAGGTTTCGACAATGAATTAGTTTATAACTTACACGAAAATTTCCAACTTATAATTAGAATTCTTGTTACCATATATAATAACTACGACACCATATATATTGTTATAAAAAACTTCTACCATGTAATTCATCCATTGGGTCCACGTACATATTTAACCATAAAGTCGTATTACCATAGTAACCTTATACATTATAATTCACAACTTTCCACCTCGTTCGCTACTTTCTTATTATAATATTAGCGACCTAATATAGGAGCGAATTTCCTTGTTTTAGAACCTGTTTCACGCGATCTTATATTTAAAACATGTTACCCGCAATCTCGAAACCTATTTTAGCTAACTCTAGTAAATCAGGTAATGTAATCCTTTAATGATACCTCTCTTTTCCGAACTATGGCAAATTGTGACATGCATGTGTCTTGGTATCTATTCTAACAATAGAAAAATGTGGCAGAAAAAAAGATTTTAGCCTTTTGAAACTAGTTGTGTGTATTAGGAGATATTAGGAGATATTATATTAATATGATATTATATTATCTGATTCTCACGGACGAGGATTAGGGTTAGATGAACTATTGGAGGTTTGAAATCTTTGAGCGTTGAATTGGCGACCTCCGAAATCCTTTCCCCGATCACGTGAGAAATTGTGGCCACCACGACCAAAGTTGCCAGACGTCGGGAAGTGACCAGCGGCGAATGTAGTGAGCGGCTGAGGACTAACCGCAGCAGGATGTGAGCAGTTGAGCTTCAAAATTTAAAAGCTTTTCATGAAGTTCGTCAAACGACACCGGCGTTTCGCGAGCTTGAATGGCGTTTGATAACTCACGATATTGATCATCGAGGCCATTGAGAACTTTGAGAACAATATCCTCCAAATCCATAGTTGATCCTAATAAAGCGAGTTCATCCACTGTGCCCTTGATTCCATGTAAGAATTGTGTAATGGTTTGATTACCCTTGACTGGGTTTTGTAACCGATTTTTGAGCGCCAATATCCTACCACGAGAGGGGAGACCGTACGTGTTGGCCAGGATATCCCACGCGGCCTTAGACGTTTTGGCTGTGGTAATGAAAGAGATTAGCGATGGCGTGAGCGATCCAATGATTGTCGAGAGGAGTAGCTTGTCCTGGTGAACCCAAAGCGAATACCCCGYGTTCGGTGTTGATGTGGTTCCAGTTATATTGGATGGAGGTGGGCAGGGTAGGGTACCATCGATGTAGCCAGTCAATTCATAGCAGGCAAGTAGCACTTRGAATTGAAACCTCCAAGAAGTGTAGTTGGTGGAATCAAGTTTCAATGGGATTTGCGCAGAAGCGTTGATTGAAACTACGTCCGATATCGCAGCCATTTTGCTGGAGACAAAAATTGTGGGAAGGAAAAAAAAAATTTGTGCCGGTTGTAGGGTGTGACGAAAACCCGAGAGGCTCGATACCATGTGAGAATAGAATAATTGGATTGATAAACATTATCATTACAAGAGGGGTATTTATACAAGGTATAATAACTACATGAATCAAATAATATAATATCAAATAAAATAATATCTCCTAAAGATAATAAAATAATTAATACAGGAATCAAATAATATAATATCATATTAATATAATATCTCCTAATATCTCCTAATAGGCCCCCTCAAGATGGTGCGCCGACAGAAACACCAATCTTGGACATGAGTAGACGAAGACGAGGAGATGGCAGTGGCTTGGTTAGGGCATCGMCTAGCTGATCAGAAGAAGAGATATGAGAAACTCGTAACTGAGAGGACTGAACCAAGTCACGAACAAAGTGAAAATGTATAGCTATGTGTTTCATACGTGAGTAAAACACTGGATTAGCACATACGTAAGTGGCCCCAAGATTTTCACTGTACACCACTGGAGTAGAAGGTAYCTCCACATGTAACTCACTTAGAAGCGACCGAAGCCATTGAACTTCAGCAGAAGCTGCCGCAATGGCCCGATATTCGGCTTCTGTCGAGGACCGAGCAATCGAGCGTTTTTTCTTGGAGCTCCAAGAGATCGGATTAGGACCAAGAAAGACAACATAGGCACCAGTAGAAGAGCGATCATCGCTATCCCCTCCCCAGTCAGCATCAGAGAAGCAATGAAGATCAAACGATTGGTGAGGACGAAGACGAAGCCCAACATGACGAGTACCATTCAGGTACCGAAGGAGTCGTTTCACTGCTCCCCAATTGAATACTAGTAGGAGAGTGCATGAATTGTGATAGTTTATTGACTGCAAATGCAATGTCTGGACGAGTAATTAGAAGGTACTGTAAAGCGCCAACAACTTTCCGATACCGTGTAGAATCGACTAACCCAGAGCCGTCGGCCAATCGAAGACGTGTGGTTGGTGCAAGCGGTGTAGGAACCGGTTTCACATCAAGCATACCATGTCTTTGCTAGGAGATCAATGATATACTTGCGTTTAGATAAAATACAGCCGTGGGAGTCAGACAAGACTTCAATGCCAAGAAAATAAGAGAGAGCGCCCAAGTCTTTGATCGAAAAACGAGTGGCAAGTGCGTCAAAAACACGATTAAGAAAGGCTGAGTCGCTACCCGTGAGAATCAAATCTTCCACGTAGACAAGAAAGTAGGCTGTAATACCCGAGTGACGAAAAACAAATAGAGACGTATCCGACCGCGAGTTGACGAAGCCCATGTCAATTAAGAACCGTTTAAGTTCTACATACCAGGCACGAGGTGCCTGCTTGAGACCATATATGGCACGATTAAGCTTGCATACATAACCTGGGTACTTGACATCAACAAAACCGGGTGGTTGTGCCATGTAAACTTCTTCCTCCAGACGGCCCTGAAGAAAAGCATTATTGACATCGAGTTGACGAAGTGACCATCCTCGAGATAAGYCAACACTGAGAACAAGACGAACGGTAGTCGGTTTAACAACTAGGCTAAATGTATCAAAGAAGTCAACACCAGTTCTTTGATGAAAACCCTTAGCCACAAGTCTAGCTTTAAAACGGTCCAGAGATCCATCTGGGTTATGTTTTACACGAAATACCCACTTACAACCAACTACATTGAGGGATGAATCAGGCGGCACAAGATCCCAAGTATTATTACGTAATAGTGCATCAAATTCGACCGACATGGCTGATCTCTAACGCGGATCTTTGAGAGCCTGAGTGATATTAGAGGGCTCAACATTAGATAAGGAAACAGAGGCTTCAAGAGCATACCGAGTATTGGGTTTGTGAATCTGATTTTTTGACCGAGTGCGCATTGGATGAGGGGCCACCGGCGGAGGAGGTAGATTTTCTGTTATACACGTTGAGTGAAGCGGTGAGGCATGGGACACAGTAGTCAGTGAAGGGACATCGTCCGGGGGTGCGGCCACAGGAGTTGGGGAAACCACAAGCACCGGAAGGGGTAGTTGCTGAGTAGAGTCCGATCGGAGTGGCATCTTATCCGATCGGTCGGAAGGACTGTAGGTTTCATCCGGTCGGAAGGACATGTTATCCGATCGGACGGGAGGGCAGTAGGTTTTGTCCGACCGGAATTCTGCAGTGATCCGATCGGAAGGTTGAGCAGACTCATCAGATTTATGCAAAATACTCGAAAAAGGGAAGACAGTCTCATCAAACTCAACATGACGAGATATAAACACGTTAGATGAAGATGGATCATAACATAGGGAGACACTTTGAGTTTGCGAGTAACCAAGGAAAACACAAGGTCGAGACCGTATATCGAGCTTGTTATTAGAGTACGGGCGGAGCCAGGGGAAACAAAGATAGCCAAAGAGGCGGAGTTTGGCAAGGTTAGGTGAACGACTAAATAGACGCTCAAACGAGGAGATCATAGAGAGGTTGGTCTTAGGCATACGATTTATAAGATAAACGGCCGTAGTAAAACCATACGGCCAAAAGGTGAGCGGTATAGAGGCTTGATGAAGAAGAGTTAAACCGGTTTCAACAATATGTCGATGTCGTCGTTCAGCATACCCATTGTGTTCAGGAGTATGAGGAGGAGAAGTGAGGTGTGTGATGCCACTAGAAGATATTATCTTTAGGAGATATTATTTTATTTGATATTATATTATTTGATTCATGTAATTATTGTACCTTGTATAAATACCCCTCTTGTAATGATAATGTTTATCAATCCAATTATTCTATTCTCACATGGTATCGAGCCTCTAGGGTTTTCATCACACCGTACAACCGGCACCAATTTTTTTTTCCTTCCCACAATTTTTTTCTCCAGCAAAATGGRTGCGATATCGGACGTAGTTTCAATCAACGCTTCTGCGCAAATCCCATTGAAGCTTGATTCCACCAACTACACTTCTTGGAGGTTTAATTCGAAGCGCTACTTGCCGGCTATGAATTGACTAGCTACATCGATGGCACCCTGCCCTGCCCACCTCCATCCAATATAACAGGAACCACATCAACACCGAACCCGGGGTATTCGCTTTGGGTTCGCCAGGACAAGCTACTCCTCTTGACAATCATTGGATCGCTCACGCCATCTCTAATCCCTTTCATTGCCACAGCCAAAACGTCTAAGGCCACGTGGGATATCCTGGCCAACACGTATGGGCTCCCCTCTCGCGGTAGGATATTGGCGCTCAAAAATCGGTTACAAAACCCAGTCAAGGGTAATCAAACCATTACACAATTCTTACATGGAATCAAGGGCACAGTGGATCAAGCTCGCGAAACGCCGGTGTCATTTGACGAACTTCATGAGAAGCTTTTAAATTTTGAAGCTCAACTGCTCACTAATCCTGCTACGGTTAGTCCTCAGCCGCTCACTGAATTCGCCGCTGGTCGCTTCCCGACGTCTGGCAACTTTGGTCGTGGTGGCCACAATTTCTCACATGGTCGGGGAAAGGATTTCAGAGGTCGCCAATCCAACGCTCAAAGATTTCAAGACTCCAATAGTTCATCTAACCCTAACCCTCGCCCGTACAAAGGACGGTGTCAACTCTGCGAGGAGACAGGCCACTCGGCTAAACAGTGCCCCAACTTCAACTCCCAACCATTTGCTGCACATGGAGTTTCACCCCAACCCACCGCCCGCTCAACTACAGCTCCACCATTTTCCCACACCGCTGCTCACCCACTGGCCTCCGCTTCCGAGGATTGGATTCTTGACTCCGGCGCATCACATCACATCACTACTGACCTCGCAAATCTCTCACTTCATTCGCCATATGAGGGTCAGGATGATGTCATCATTGGTAACGGTTCAGGTTTACGTATTACTCATGTTGGCATGTTACGTACTACGTCGCCTTTTAATTTTGAGAATACTCTTTGTGTTCCATCGATGAGTAAAACACTTATATACGTTGCTCAATTGTGTCGTAATAATGATATTGAGGTTGTTTTTCATGGCTCTGAATTTCAGGTGAAGGATTGTCGCACGGGGGCCATCATCCTCAATGGCCTCAGTAAAGATGGGATATACCACTGGCCTCGCACCTCGGGATATAAACCTTCTGCCCTCACGGCATAATCTAAAGTGTCTTTCCTGTGGCATCTACGCCTTGGTCACCCATCATCTCATGTGTTACATCACTTAGGTACCTCTTCTAAGTTGTTTTCTAGCTCTTTTTCAACTGAKACTTGCATTTKGTGCAAGGTGAATAAAAGCCACAAACTGCCATTTAAATATTCTAGTTTGTCGTCTACTTCTCCGTTGGAGTTAATTTTTTTCCGATGTTTGGACATCCCCTATTTTGTCGAATGATGGTTTTAAATATTATGTTATCTTTGTTGATCACTTCATTAAGTATGTTTGGTTTTATCCTTTACGTCGTAAGTTGGACGTATTGATTACATTCACTCAATTTAAAGCCTTAGTTGAAAATTATTTTACACGTCCAATTATCTCGTTTTACTCGGACAATGGAGGAGAGTTTCTTGCCCTTCGTCCTATTTTTGCTTATAGTGGCATCATACAACTCACTTCTCCTCCTCCTACTCCTGAACACAATGGGTATGCTGAACGACGACATCGACATATTGTTCAAACCGGTTTAACTCTTCTTCATCAAGCCTCTATACCGCTCACCTTTTGGCCGTATGGTTTTACTACGTTTGAGCGTCTATTTAGTCGTTTGAGCCTCTATACTCTTCTTCATCAAGCCTCTATGCCTAAGACCTACCTCTCTATTCTCTCCTCGTTTGAGCGTCTATTTAGTCGTTCACCTAACCTTGCCAAACTCCGCGTCTTTGGTTGTCTTTGTTTCCCCTGGCTTCGCCCGTACTCTAATAACAAGCTCGATAATTGGTCTCGACCTTGTGTTTTCCTTGGTTACTCGCAAACTCAAAGTGCCTACCTATATTATGATCCGTCTTCATCTAACTTGTTTATATCTCGTCATGTTGAGTTTGATGAGTCTGTCTTCACTTTTTCGAGTATTTTGCATAAATCTGATGAGTCTGCTCAACCTTCCAATCGGATCACTACAGAATTCCGGTCGGACAAAACCTATTGCCCTCCCGTCCGATCGGATAACAGGTCCTTCCGACCGGATGAAACCTACTGTCCTTCCGACCGATCGGATAACATGCCACTCCGATCGGACTCTACTCAGCAACTACCCCTTCCGGTCTTGTGGTTTCCCCAACTCCTGTGACCGCACCCCCGGACGATGTCCCTTCACTGACTGCTGTGTCCAATGCCTCACCGCTTCACTCAACGTGTATAACTGAAAATCTACCTCCGCCACCGGTGGCCCCTCATCCAATGCGCACTCGGTCAAAAAATCAGATTCAGAAACCCAATACTCGGTATGCTCTTGAAGCCTCTGTTTCCTTATCTAATGTTGAGCCCTCTAATATCACTCATGCTCTCAAAGATCCGCGTTGGAGATCATCCATGTCGGACGAATTTGATGCACTCTTACGTAATAATACTTGGGATCTTGTTCCGCCTGATTCATCCCTCAAT